>VZTA01000043.1:0-38182 GCA_013398855.1 Mohoua ochrocephala | reverse complement strand
GATAATCCGTGTCTGCCCCGGCAGTTTGGTGCTGGGAGCTGTCAGGACGTGAATTTCCATGGTCCTTGTGAGTTGATAAGAGGCACGTCCTAGCAGACGGTTCGTGTTCATTCAGAAATCTGAGCCGGCTTCCCGCGGTTTTTTATTGCCTTTGAAGAAATGAAAACACAATTCTCACAATTAAAACGCCGTGAGCAGTGATGGGACCGGGGGGAACGGCCGGAACTGTGCCGGGGGTTAGGTGGAATCTGAGGAAAGGCTGCGTTGTCTCCGTGATCGCACGATGCGAGTTTTGCGATTTGTTTTGTGACTTCGTCACGTCCGTCACTCAACGCTGCTTTCAAAATTGATTTTCTCTTTTTATTTATTTATTTTTTTAAAGCTTTCCATCAATGCGTTTGACTACAACTGCCACTTGGATCTGATCAAGCTGCTCCGGCAGGAGGGAGAGCTGGTGAAGCTCCGCAGAGCTCGGCAGAAGATGAGCGAGCTCTTCCCCCTCACCGAAGGTACGGAGGGAGCATCCTCTGCTCTCCCCAGGGGAAGCATCACCTGTGCCAGGTGCTTCGCTGGTGAAATAACACTTTTGGGCCGGTTTTCAGCACCCTCGATCAGGGAAATGTGATCCAGAGCCCAGCAAACTCCTGCCCAAAGAGGCATTTCACGGGCAGGCAGCAAAGAAAGTTCCCTATTGGTGGAAATTGTGGATGATCCTTGAAGTGGGGGTTTCTCTTTTTACTCGTAACGCAGAGGCAATGGAAACATTCCAGAGGCTGCTCTGCCAGTGGGATTTTATTCTTGGAATGGGATGGGGAGGCCCTGGCACAGGGTGCCCAGAGAAGCTGTGGCTGCCCCATCCCTGGAAGTGCCCAAGGCCAGGTTGGACGGGGCTTGGAGCACCCTGGGCTGGTGGAAGGTGTCCCTACCCATGGCAGGGATGAGCTTTAAAGTCCTGAGAAATTCCGTCTTCTCCCTTTAGTAAAAAGCTGCTTGTTTTGCCCTAATTTAAAAGGTCTTCACCCAACTTTTATTTGAAATCAATCAGGAATTGTTGTGGGGGTTAAAATTCCTCTCTTTGCCTTGCTCCCTCCCCTTGGTTTTAAGTCCGTTGCTAAAAACTGATGAAAAATCTCACCACATGGGCATAACTTTATTATTTCTGGATATTACTGTTGCGTTCTCAATTCTTTCCTTTCAGAAATTTGGCTGGACTGGTTGAAGGATGAGATAAAAATGGCTTCGGAGATCTCTGAGAGAGAGAAGGTCTACGAGTTGTTTGAAAGAGCTGTCAAAGATTACATCTGTAAGTCCTTGGAAAATGCTCTGAAATGGGTTCTGTTCCATCCACATTTGGCCTTTTTTATTGTAGGAAAGTCTCTTCCTTCTGTTATAATGCAAAAATGGGGTCCAAATTTCAAATGGATTTCTAAAATCTGAGTGTGAAGCGATGCGAGGGAGGGATGTGGTGTCTGGTCTCTCCATTCCTCAGGAGTTTTAAACTTTGGGGATAAGTCCCTGAGTGAGTTCTTTGGGAATTGGGGTGAAGAGCTGGAAAATTGAAGCCTGAGGAAGCGGAGGGCTCGTGAATATGGAGGTAAATCCCCCTCAAAACCTGTGTATAGATGTCACATCAGTGACCTGGTGTTGGTGATCCCTCGGGAGGAAGGAATGGAGGTGAAGAAGTGAGGAGGTATCCTCTGGATCTGCTGGATTGCATTTGGGGTTTGGAAGCACTCGTGGAACCCGGGGTGGTGCCAACCTGGGGGTCCCTGACTGGAATTTGGGGTTTGGAAGCACTCGTGGAACCCGGGGTGGTGCCAACCTGGGGGTCCCTGACTGGAATTTGGGGTTTGGAAGCACTCGTGGAACCCGGGGTGGTGCCAACCTGGGGGTCCCTGACTGGAATTTGGGGTTTGGAAGCACTCGTGGAACCCGGGGTGGTCCCAACCTGAGGGTCCCTGACTGGAATTTGGCGTTGATGGGAACGGTGCCAGGCAGCCAGTGCTGTTCTCCCACCTCCCCTTCACCTTCAGGATTCAGCTGCTTTAGGAGTTGCTGAGCAGGGAAGTTCAGGAGTCTGGAAAGAGGAGGAGGAGGAATCTGAATTATCTGAATTTCATCTGAATGATTCCGGAGTGTGACAGCTCTGCGGTCCCAGCTCAGGAAACGGGAATTTGCTGTCGAGGATGCATCTTGCTGCATCCCTGCTGGGGTTTGTGGGGCAGAAGGGTGACAGGCAGGGCCAGTCACTGTCAGCAAAACCACAGCAGCGACTCCTTTCAGAAGGAAACTTTGCCTGCTGCTGCTGAACCGACAGCATCCACACAATTCCCAAATCTTTCCACTTTCTGGGATAAAAAAGGAAATTGTCACACATTGGTTTATTTATATTCAGCACACGAGACATCTGGGAAGCAAAGCTGCATTTTGTTGTTGTTGTGACTTTTGAAAAGATCAAATCACCTGTTTCTCCTGGCCTTGTTTAGGTCCTGAAATTTGGCTGGAATATGCCCAGTATTCCATCGGGGGCATCGGTCAGGAAGGAGGCATCGAGAAGGTTCGCTCCATCTTCGAGCGGGCCCTGACGGCCGTGGGGCTGCACGTGACCAAGGGCACGGCCCTGTGGGAAGCCTACAGGGAATTTGAGAATGCCATCCTGGAAACAGCACAGGTGAGCTCCTTCCCCTGGGTTCCCATCCCAAAAAAAAGCTCTGGTGCAGCTCCTGGAGTCACCTGGAGCTGTCTCCTCTGGAAAAGGGCTCGGCAGGTCTCATGGTTGTTTCTTTCCGACCCTCTGCTCCAGGAAAACCATTCAGTGTGTGTTTGGTTGATAAAGTAATGGGTTTGTGTTTAAATAAAATCCTAAAATCATCTCAAATCCAGGAGCAAAGTTTGGCTCTGCTGTTGGTTGAAGGGCCCAGAGCAGCTTTAAATTGAAATGTTCTGTTATTAAACAATGTTCTGTGGCTGTTTCTGCACGGAGTCAGTCAGGTTTAAATTTCTAGACTGTTCAGCTCTTAACTCATTCACTATTCCACAGTTTGGGACTTTTGGATGAGGGTGTTTTATCCCTGGAATGTACAGTTTCATGTCTGCAAAAGTGACCTTTCCAAGATGGCCAGAATGGGAATATTTCTTTAATTTTTGATAATTTGCTACGTGAGAGATGGAAGTTAAAAGATGTCCCTGCTCATGGTGGCAGTGGGAACCATTTGGTCTTTAAAGGTCCTTTTCAACCCTGTTCTTTGGAGTCCCTATCAAAGGAGTAACGGGAGAATGTCCTTTCATTCCCAAACACAATTAAGGCTGGAAGTTTTAGATCCTCTCCCCGCACCCCAGGGATTTACTGAAACCCTCTTTGGCAGCACGGTGGGTTTGTGAAATGGCACGGTCACCTGCTGCTTCCTTGTTCTCAGGTGATCATTTCCCTGTGCTTGTGTCAGCTTTCAGTTTGGGAATGCTCTTCCCATTCACCCACCTTCCGAGGGGGAGCAATTCCCAAGTTTTAACTTTCCCAGCAGCGACTGAAATTGCAAACTGGCCCCGTGTGCCCTTCAGGGATCGTGTATTCACTTGGATCTCCGCTCCCTCAGCTCATCAACGATTCCCTCTCATGTCCATCAGCTGGGGCTGGAGGGAATGGATTGAATTTCCTTGTTTTTTTTTTCCTTGCAGCCAGCTCCTGGCAGCATTCCATCCCCGGAGCAGCAGCAGGTGCTGTGCAGCCAGCTCGAGAAGATCCACACGCTCTTCCGGCGCCAGCTGGGGATCCCGCTGCTGGGTAAGGGCTGCAGTGCTGGGACAGAGGGCACGGAGCAGCTGGCTTACAGGATTCTCCTGGCACAGCCACCACCAAGGGCAGCTGGAGGTCTTGTGCTCCCTTGGATGAGGCACAGATCCCTTTGGATTGGGGATGCTCGGAGTTGTTGGAATTTGGGGTCACCTGGTTCAGAATTTGAGGCTGCGAGGAGGACAAAATGGGACTTAAAAATGAGGAATTCAGCTGTGATTGGTGAATTCCTGGCTCAGAATTTGAGGCTGTTTTAACGTGCAAGCGAGGGGCAAAAAATGTGACTTAAAAATGAGGAGTTCAGCTGTGATTGGTGAATTCCTGGCTTGGAATTTGGGGTCACCTGGTTCAGAATTTGAGGCTGCGAGGAGGACAAAATGTGACTTAAAAATGAGGAATTCAGCTGTGATTGGTGAATTCCTGGCTCAGAATTTGAGGCTGTTTTAATGTGCAAGGAGCACAAAATGTGACTTAAAAATGAGGAATTCAGCTGTGATTGGTGAATTCCTGGCTCGGAATTTGAGGCTGTTTCAACGTGCAAGCGAGGAGCACGAAGTGTGACTTAAAAATGAGGAGTTCAGCTGTGATTGGTGAATTCCTGGCTCAGGATTTGAGGCTGTTTTACTGTGCAAATGAGGGGCACGAAATGTGACTGAAAAATGAGGAGTTCAGCTGTGATTGGTGAATTCCTGGCTCAGGATTTGAGGCTGTTTTACTGTGCAAATGAGGGGCACGAAATGTGACTTAAAAATGAGGAGTTCAGCTGTGATTGCTGCATGAAACCCTTGGTAGGGAGTATCTGCCAGCTGGATCGTTGGAATTCTGCCTTCTCTAGTTCCTGCTTTAAGCTCCTCGTGTCCCTTTTCTTGCTCCTGGGAGAAAGTTAAGCAGAGTTCTTTTGACTCCATTTCCATCTGGAAAGGATTTGGGTTCTCTTTTCTCTGAAGCCTTGGGGAAAATTTTGCCACTTTGGTTTTCTAATTGCGAGCCAGCAGCTTTAATCCAACTTGCCCTGAGTTTGTTACAGGACACCGTGTGAGATGAAGTGGCTGAACCCTTTAAGAATGCAGCTGTGTGATATTTAAGCCCAAAGGGGGATTAAAAAATGTAAATATTCATTATCAATAAGTTATAAACATGATATAAAATTTAAATATTTATTATAAATAAATCACGCATATTATATAAATGAAAAAGAGGAATTTGCCTTAGAACCAAATATGAATTTTTAGTTCCACGAGTGCATTATTGATGGGATTTCATGTTTTAATAGACATGGAGGCTTCGTATGCTGAATATGAGGAGTGGTCAGAAGAGCCCATTCCAGAAACAACAATAAAGAACTACAAGAAAGCTCTGCAGCAGCTGGAGAAGTGCAAACCCTACGAGGAGGCACTGGTAATGCTGGCACTCACACCTTCCTTTGAAACTAAGAGAGAATTGCTGTGGGGTGATTTATTTATATTTTTTCCCCCCAAAATTTATTATATTTCGAGTCCCCAACTGGGGGACTTTATCAGCAATGGGAATACTGACAATTATATACTGGGAATACTGGAAATGATGGAGTGCATGGAGTGTGCCTGAGGTGCACATGAGGACTCTGGGTGTGTTTTCCAGTGCTGGGCTAAGGGGAATAATAAAACCTGACTGATTTCACACCCATGCAGAGGTGTGTGAAAATCACCAGCTGCTGATACAGAGACAAATCTCTTGTGTGAAATTTTGCACAAGACCTTCTCTGAGGAGCAGCTGGACAGTGTTGGAGTCTTGCTTTGTTGAAGAGTTTGATGTTGTGTCTCCCTGGTTGTTTTCCAGCTGGGTGCTGAAACCCCAAAGCTGGCAGAATACCAAGCTTACATTGATTTTGAAATGAAAGCAGGTGACCCAGCTCGGATTCAGTTGATCTATGAGAGAGCTTTGGCTGAGAACTGCCTTGTCCCAGATCTCTGGGCACGCTACAACCAGTATTTGGTAAGGAAATAAACCCACGAATGTTTGCAGATTTCCTTTTCTTGGCTTTACTTTTGGGGTTTTTTTTAATCTCAGTTGCTGATAAATGGCCAGTAAGTTCTACCTCAGCCCTGTCCTTTAGGCTGTAAATCCTCCAGAAACTGATTTTCACCTCACCTTTGGTTTCCTCCTGTTTTCAGGGATGTGTTTATTGCTCAAGGGAGCATTTCTCACTTTCCTCTGCTCTAGCTGTGTTTTCTCTGCAGAATTACAGGGTGTGGGCACCGCAGCAAACCCAGATGTTCAGCCCCTCTTTCCAGGGGGGGTTTTTTAGTGCAGTTTGAAGCCGATCCTGAGCTCCAGAGGCAGGCCAGAAGGTGGCTGGATTAAGGGATCAGGGTGACTCCCTGCAGGAGTTTATCCAGGCTCAGTTGCTCTGTCATCTCTTTCTCTTCCAAGGTTGTGCAGGTGGAACAACACCTGCATAAACAGGCTGGGTGTGCTCCCTCTTTGGATCCTTGACATTCTAGGAACAGTTGGGAATTCACTCAGTGCCTTTATTATATTCATTTCTTTGGCAGAAAACACCTCCCCGGCCTGGTAGTTCCCTCCTGAGCATACCCTTCCTCACTGGAAGGTGTTCACTGGGTTTTTAGGAATGTAGAATTTAAAATACCCATCTGAGCTTTCCAAATATAAAATGAAAGTACTTTTTAGGTGAAAGTTTTTTAGGTGTTGGCTCTTTACAAGCCAGGGTTTGGCTCGGGGGGGTCTCTCTGGCTGACAGAAACTTCACTTTTCTTGTGTGATTCTTTCAGGACAGGCAGCTGAAGGTGAAGGAATTGGTTTTATCTGCTCACGACCGCGCCGTCAGGAACTGCCCCTGGACTGTCGGGCTGTGGATCAGGTACCTGCTGGCCATGGAGAGGCACAGGGTGGAGCACAGCATCATTTCTGGTAAGGAAAGAACCAAACACAAAGCAAATTCAGCTCTGAGGTGCTCTCTGCACTCCAAACAGCCTGTGGCAAACGGGGCTGGCGGGATCTGTTCTCACCCCGCCGCTGCCATGGGCAGAAGGTGCTGCAAGGGCAAAGCTGCTTTGGCTGAGCAGCTTCACCCTGAGCAAGCAATGAACGACTTGGAATGAACATTCCTGAATCCAGCTGTCTTTCCATTCACTTCCTAAACCAATTTACTGTGGATGAGTTTTTCCTGTCTTCCTAGAAACTATTTCTTTGTGCCATCACTGCAACTTGCTAATTCTGGCAGTATATGGAAAGTAACTTTTTTTTCCTCCCCATTTTTCTTGCAGAAATGTTTGAAAAAGCTCTGAATGCAGGTTTTATTCAAGCAACAGACTATGTAGAGATCTGGCAGGCCTACCTGGATTACCTGAGGAGAAGGGTGGATTTTACACAAGGTCTGTATGATAAATACAGAATGAATATCTGAACTGTTTTCTTTGTACTTCTTGGATATTACTTTTTAAAAAAAAAAGAAATTAACAGCATTTTCATCTTTCACAAAAATTACTTTCTGGCTAGTTAATGTCTATAAAAATTAGGAATTTGGTTGGTTTGCTATTGCAAAAATGCCCTGCCTTATATTTTTGATATCTGATTTTTTAAAAATTATTCATGTAGTGAGTTTTACTCCTAATGAAGTCATAAATTTAAGCAATAGTAACAACAAGAAGAAGTAATAAACTTAATCTCCCCCTGCTACCCGATAAAATCATTGTGGCTGTTAAGGAGAAGGTTTTATTGGGTGGGAAATGAAAACTAAATTATTATTTTAAGGCTGTTCTTTCTTTTTTTTTTCCTGCAGACTCCAGTAAGGAGCTGGAGGAGCTGCGCTCTGCATTTGCACGAGCTGTGGAGTACTTGAAACAAGAAGTAGAAGAAAGTAAGTGAAATCATCCAAAGTATTGTTTTCTCCTCTTCAAAATCATTTTTATAAGACCAGTTCTCCACACAATGTTTGTCTTCGAGAATCTTGACCATTCCAGAAAGCTGCAGATAAAGATTTCATCTCCTTGTGGGACCTGTTGATGAAACACTTTATTTCCCAGAGCCAAGTGCAACAAACAGCCCTTGTTTTTCTTCCTAGGGTTCAGTGAAAGTGGAGATCCATCCTGCACCATCATGCAGAACTGGGCAAGAGTTGAGGTGATGTTTCTCCCTGCTGTATTTAAACTGTTGAACCTGATAAAATGGATTTAAAATAAAATGTTTTAACGTTCCTGCCGTGGAATGCGGTCCTTTCCCAATCCATTTCCTTTCTCCCCCTGCTCCCCTTCCTTAACACAAAGCAAGTTCTCCGTCTGAGAAGTTATTAGGTCCATTCATCGACAACAAAAGGAAAAATTCAGAAACAACTCTCTAATTTCTTTTATAACGACCAAAATTAAAATGCATGTGGGAGCCAGAACCGAGACTAACGGGAGAGGAGGGCAGGAAAGGATTATTCAGTAGTGGGATTGTATCAGGGGTTTATTTTGATCACTGTAAGGCTCAGATGTATCTTCCTGAGTCTGTCTGCATCATCTGTGGGTTTTTTTTTTGTTTGTTTGTTTGGGGTTAATGACGTTGAACAAATAATCCTGAAGGATGTTTTGGATGCTCCGTTGCAGGCCCGCTTGTGTAACAACATGCAGAAAGCCAGGGAGCTCTGGGACAACATCATGACTAAAGGAAATGCCAAATACGCCAACATGTGGCTGGAGTATTACAACCTGGAAAGGTATGAGCTTGGTTAATTCAGTTTTAGTTTCCTCATCTGTGGGAGAAAAAAGTTGAGAACGAGTTGAGAACGAGTGTGTTCTGTTCGGGTTTACGAAACACCTCGGAGGTTCTTGGGGCCGCTCTGCTGTGCAGTTCCAGAAGTTTTGCAGCATCTGGGGAAGGAAGGGAGAACGTTTTCAGGGCTGGAATTCCCTGTGGTTTGGTCCCTGAGTGTCCTGTCCCCCTCCTGCAGGGCCCACGGGGACACGCAGCACTGCAGGAAGGCCCTGCACCGAGCAGTGCAGTGCACCAGCGACTACCCCGAGCACGTCTGCGAGGTGCTGCTCACCCTCGAGAGGATAGAAGGTACCTGGGAGCTGGCAGGGGGTGACTTAAGTGACAAAAGGTCACCGAGTGACAGGCAGGAGGTCATTAATTGGCTGACAGAAAGGAACTAAATGACTGGCAGAAGGTAATTAATTCCTGCACCTCTTAGCCAGCCTGGTTAGGCAGAGGTGACATGCAGGCTTTTGATGCTGGGTTTTGTGCTCCACTGAAGTCTCACTTTCTTTTCACTGCTGTCAAATCCACAGACAGCTCTCTTCTTCCTTGCTTTTCTGGAATGACTGGATTTTTCCGTGCCTTTTTGGAGTCTTGCATTATAAATGAGAGGTTTCTGCTCTGCTTGGCTGTTGTTTTTTTTTCTTTTTCACCTTGCAGGCCAATTGTTATAATTAGAAATTTCATATGTGATGTTTAATATGAACTGCAAGTGCCATGAACTCAGTGACTCTTATTTTTCCAGAGTTGTATCTTTGAATTATGAGAAAACTAAAGAAAAGGCTTTTTTTTTTTTTTAAATTATTATTATTTTAACTTTATCCTTTAGGAACACTGGAAGACTGGGATGCAGCTGTTCAAAAAACAGAGAACAGATTGGCTCGAGTGAATGAACAAAGAGCAAAGGTCAGAACTTCCCGTGAGCTACCAAAGCATTTTCTACACCTAAATTAAGTCCATGCTTCTCTGAATGTCACATTTTTAATGTGGCTCCCCCCAGAGAAGCCTGAAAATGTCTTCAAGCCCTAGAACTATTGATTTCTACTTTAAAACTCTGATTAACAACCTCTCGCTGCTTTTTATCTTTCTCCTTTTGCCCCTTGGATGGTTACAAGAGTGATTTGCCCTCCAGGAAAGCTGTGAGAGCAAAGAATTGGGATGGGCTTTAAATGATGTGCTGGGGTTAGGAGAAAACCCTCCGGGTTCAGTGCTCTGGAAAATGCTCTGCAATCTGCAGCCAGTGGTGGGGGGGGAGAGAAAAAAAGAAATTAATCTGTGTTTTAGGCTGCTGAGAAAGAAGCTGCTCTGGCAAAGCAGGAGGAGGAGAGAGCTGAGCAGAGGAAGCAGGCTCGGGCAGAGAAGAAAGCTTCCAAAAAAGCCAAAAAAACCAAGGTTGGGGACAAGCGCAAAGCGGACGAGGATGACGAGGGTGAATGGGGACAAGAAGAAGGTAAAAATAAAATGAAATTCAAATTTCAGAGCTCTGGCAAGCCGGGGTTATTGGTTGTCTTGTGGTGGAGGGAGCTGAGGGATTGCCAGCGCTGGTGTCTTTGCAGGGGCTGCTTTCTCCTGGGAAGTTTGCCATGTGGGAGGGAAATGCAAACAAGGCCAAGTGGTTTTATACCAACAGCAAAACAGGTTTAGAAGAACTTCTAGAGTTTTCTTGGGGTTTCTTATTTTGGAGGGATATCGTGATTTTTTTTTTTTTAACTTTTTTTTTTCCTTAATTTTCCTTTAAAGTCATTTTTCTGATTCATCCTATGATGCTGAGCCACGTGTCTAAATTGGGTTATTCAGGATTGTAGCAGCCTCTGGGAAGGTGGGAACAGAAGACTTTAATAGGTTGTTGCCCCTGGGAGTTTTGTGAGCTTTTAGAGGTTTTGTTTTTTTTTTTTAAAGAACCATTAGACGAAGAAAAAGAACATGAATCAGCAACTGTCAGTTGTGACTGGCTGAAAAAAGGAACAAATATTCCAGTTGCTTTCATCTAAAGCTGTCTTGGTGGAATAATCTGTTGTTATTTGTTCTTTAAAACCTGAGGGGAGGTTTTTATTTGGTGTCTTTCAGACCTGTCATTGTATTTGTGCAATTTCCAAGCTCCGCAGCGGGGAACGATGGGCAGAGGAGTTTCAATAGGGAAGGAAATGGGGTAATTTTTTTTCCTAACAAAGCTTTCAATTCCATTAATCAGAGCTGCCCAGCAAGAGGCACAGGGGAGAGGGTGATGGAGTGCTCCCTGAAGAGGACATGGAAGTGGAGACGGGGCTCTTTGGGAGAAGTGAAAAGCCAGATGGCCCAGCAATCCCAAAGGAAAAAGCATCCACCAGCCGGAAGGACATCCCCAAAGTTTTCCACGACAGCAGCAAGGATAAAGTCACTGTGTTTGTCAGCAACCTCTCCTACACCATGGCAGAGCCCGAAGCCAAGCTGAGGGAGCTCTTTGGGAGCTGTGGGGAGGTCGTGGAGATCCGAGCAGTGTTCAACAACAAAGGCACCTTCCGGGGTTACTGCTACGTGCAGTTCGGGGAGGAGGAGGCTGCTCGGCAGGCCCTGGCCTTGGATCGCACGGCTGTGGAGGGCAGGCCCATGTTTGTGTCTCCGTGTGTTGACAAGAACAAGAATCCTGACTTTAAGGTGAAGTTTTTTGGTGGTTCCTGTTGGCCAGTGGGTCTGGGGAGGGGGGTTGGTGGAGTAGGTTGTATGCAGGGTGCTCCAATCCAATCAATTCACATCGTTTAAACTGGGTTTTGGGACTCCTTACATCTTCTTTTATTTTGGAGACACCAGGATTGATATAATTTACTCAAGATTAGCAGAAATCTGCTGATCTGAGCAGTTTCATGGTGGGATCTACGCAGGTTCAACCTCTGAAGAGCTTTTTTTGGTTGAGTCTCTCCGGCGTTTGTTACCCAACCCCCTGGCTGGGGATGCTCTGTGCCAGAGCTCAGTTGTGTAATCAGTGGATTTCTGCATTATGGATTTCCTGCACAGGAAAATTCAGTGTTCTCATAGTGACAGCTGAGCAAGGGAGACATGATTATAAATAAAT
Source organism: Mohoua ochrocephala (assembly GCA_013398855.1). Taxonomy (NCBI): domain Eukaryota; kingdom Metazoa; phylum Chordata; class Aves; order Passeriformes; family Acanthizidae; genus Mohoua; species Mohoua ochrocephala. Next base: position 26,606 of record VZTA01000043.1, on the reverse strand, counting down.
TATTATAGGAATTGGGCTCTGATCCTTCTGGATCCCTTCCAGCTCAGGATATTCTGTGATTATCAGTGTCTGTCTCATTGTGAAGGGTTGGGATGTTTAGCAGCATTTACTTGCAAGCCCTTAATGTATCCTTGTATTTATATGCAAATATCTTCCAAAACACTACTCTGTGGCTTTGAGGCAGTTTTGGATCCCACAAACAGGAAGCACTTTTGGGCTGTGAGACTGAAATCCTTGGAGTTTCTGGCTGGTTTGTGAACCAACACCCTTTATGTCGCTCCAGGTGTTCAGGTACAGCACTACCCTTGAGAAACATAAACTCTTTATATCTGGTTTGCCATTTTCCTGCACTAAGGAAGAGCTGGAGGAGGTGTGTAAAGCCCATGGGAATGTGAAGGACATTCGGCTGGTCACCAACAGAGCTGGAAAACCCAAGGTAGGCATCCTTAACACGCTCCTGGTTTTAAGAAATCCTTCAAAAAGAAGCCTGGTCGTGAATTCTGTAGGCAAAAAGTTGGGTTTATCAAGTGGTTTTGCATGAAAACTTGTGGAAAAGCTTGGATTTACACAGCCCAGTGCCTTTGTGCAGCCAACCAAGAGGAATTTTTCCAAAATACTTCTTAAGTTGTACAAGGAAAAACGGGATGGAGGGGGAAATGTTGACAGCACTTGGAGTAAAAAACCAGGCAGGGCTGTAAAGGATTGGTTTTTAAATAACTGGGGTTTACCTGGTGCAACCAGTTCCCATCCTCCTTTCCTCAGTTGCCTGAGGCTTTTGTTCCAAACATCTGCTGCAGGAAGGGATTTGCCAGTGAGAAATGAGCCCCCCTCTCTGACAGGGCTCATTATTTCCATCCCGGAATAAATGACTCCTTGTTAAATAAAGGATTCTGAACCAGTTTTGATGCTCTGCCAAAACTCTACCTGACACCTGGGCTGTGTCTGTGTGGTGGGTCCTGTCCACAGGAAATATCCTGGGAATGGTGGATGTGGATTTAAATGGAATTTTCTTGCCCTTTGCACCGCCTCAGGTGCAGTTCCTGTTGTGTGCACACCTTGTAACGAGTGCTCTTGGGAACCCCAAGTCTTGTTCTGAGCTTAGTTTGAGCTGGGATTGTGTGTAAACCACAAATAAATGTATTTTGGGAAAGTTATGTAAAACCTGATGCCTCTCCTGTGAAACTGGATAATCCAAAAATGCAGCTTAAGGCTTTGAATGTCATTTAAAAGAGGAACAGCAGGGAGAGGTGATGCCCTTCTCTGTGGGAGCCTGTCACGGTGCTTCATTATATTTACTTTAATAGGATTTTTGGGGTGGTTCTTTCCTTTTTTAATACTTTTTCCACGCATTAGGGCATCAGGAGCGAGAGACAAGAAATAAAGGTGGTAAATAGAAATTTTGGGGGTTTTTTTTTAGCTAAAGAACGCCGGGACTGAGCCATGATGAGTTCGCTTCCTGTACGAATTCCTTACCAGCTGTTCCAGAAGCACTAAAACCTAATGTAGGATCTTTCTACTCCTAATTTAGGGTTTGGCTTATGTGGAATATGAGAACGAAGCCCAGGCCTCGCAGGCTGTGCTGAAGATGGACGGGCTGACGGTGAAGGACCACGTCATCAAAGTGATGATCAGCAACCCCCCGCTCCGGAAGCTTCCGGACAGGCCCGAGCCCGGCAGGTCCTCCCTGTCCCTGGCACCACGGCAGATTTATGGAGCGTGAGTGAAGGAGGGATTGAGGGGAGGGAAGGAGGGGAGGGGAGGAATGCCTGGCACTGCCTGGAAAGGAAATGTTGTGTTTCTTTATCTGCTAAAATTTAGGAATCTTATCTGGAATGTGGGGGGCTTAAAAAAACGGAGGGAGAGGGGGCAAAGGGGAATGGCTTCCCGCTTCCAGAGGGCAGGGTTGGATGGGATATTGGGAAGGAATCCTTCCCTGTGAGGGTGGGGAGGTCCTGGCACAGTTTCCCAGAGAAGCCATGGCTGCCCCTGGATCCCTGGAGGTGCCCAAGGCGAGGTTGGATGGGGCTTGGAGCAACCTGGGTTGGTGGAAGGTGTCCCTGCCCATGGCAGGGGGTGGAACTGGGTGATCTTCAAGGCCCCTTCCAACCCAACCACTGTAGGATTCTGAGAGTCTGAAAGAGCATTTAAAAGGTCCTGAACCATAAAAAAAGGGGTTGTTGGATTGATGAGGAAAAGCAGATTTTAAGTCTTCATCAACCCAAACAGCTCTGTGGTGATGAGAGTATCAGGCATCGGCCATCCCCTTGGATCTGATGGTGGCACCTGATCCCTAACAAACCTCCACATGCTCTAGTTCTGGAGAACCAACCATTGTTCCTAGTGAGCATTAAGGCTGCTCCTTCATCTTTTAGTGTTCCTGTATTGGATGAGCCCCTGTGGATAACCAGAGCTTCAATCCTGGGGACCGTGGGGCATTTGTTGTCTGCCACAACTCAGGAGTGCTTCAGAGACACCCATGGAAAGCTTTATCCCTGAAACAAATGACAGGAATAATACTGAAATGAGGATTCCTCAGAGCAGGCAAATCCTTGTTGTTTCCCAAGATAAAAAGAACGTGTTTCAATGGGAATTTTTTCCCTTCCAGGCGAGGGAAGGGAAGGACACAGCTCTCCATGATGCCCCGGGCGCTGCAGCGTCAGAGCAACCCCGTGGCCAAGGCTGAGAATGGGATGGTCCAGAACTCACCAGCAACGTCCTCTGACCCTCCTGCAGAGCCTAAAAAAATGTCCAATGCTGATTTTGCCAAGATGCTCCTGAAAAAGTGAGCGAGGAGTCTGCACTCAGCGGGTCTGGTCCAATGTGAAATGCCTTTCTGGAAGCCATGTTGTGTCCTTAAGCTTTGCAAGGAGAGAACGCCCGTCCCAATCCCGTGTAAATACTGGACTGCTGCATTCCTCGGGATCAGTGGAGGATGGCACAAATCCAGGTGGTTTTTTTTTGTTGTTGTTTTGTTTTGTTTTGGGTTTCTTTTTTTTTTCCTCTAAGAGCAAAGAGTTACACTTTTGTTCTGGTGAAATGGCGTTAACGCGATTCCTCATATTGAGGGTAACGAGGGGGGAAAAACATTTCCTGCACGGCTCGGATGCCAACATGGAGTTTTTGGAGTACTCTCCAACTATTTTCTCTTTCATTAACGAATGAGATGCAATGGGAGGACCCTCGGCAAGCTCCACTGGTCAGCTCAGATCGGGATTGCAGACAATTCTCTCTCTGCCAACAGCCCCATTTCTCCACCCCAAACCCACGCACGCAGGGACTGTCATTCTCCTTCCATGCAGAATCCAACAGCAGATGCTCCAACTTCACCACAATGGCCTCTTTTAGTATTGGGAGAGTTTCTATACATATGTGTGTATATGTAGATAGACAGATATACATATATATGTATCCAGTTCCTGTTTCTGTTCCAGTTGAGCTGTTTGTTTTTTTTTTATATGGTGTATTTGTAAAGGACATACGAGATGATTATTTTTAAGTGTCAGGAGCCGATCCTTAGGTGGTAATTTTTTGTTTCCCATGAAGCTGGACGTGCTGTTGCTGAGGACCAGGTTTTTGGTTGGTTTTTTTTTTGGTTGTTTTTCCTAGCTAGCTCATGTCTTTTTGCAGGTGGTTTCTGTATGGTTTTTGTACAACTGTGAAGTGCAAGCTGACGTTTCTCGGTTTATTAAACTCAAGTTCTCAAAGGTTTTCTATAAATACTGTCGCTTTTGTTTAAATGTGGGTGTTGGAACTGCACCTCTCCCTCTGGCAGCTGGGTGATAAGTGATGGACCTCACCTCTCAGGTGTGCTCAGTGTCCCTCAGGCCTTGAAGCAGCTCATTCCATCCGCTCTGAATATCCTGAAATCACTTCAGTCATCACCTCAGACTCTCAAAACAGTGGTGTGACCTTGGATAGAAACATTCCTGCTTGTCAAAACTTACCCTGGAAGTCACCACCCAGAGGGGGGGTTGGATGTGATGAGGGGGGGGACCCCAGCGCTGAGTTCACTTGTACCACACAAACACTGCTGCAAATAAAACCACTTATTTTCTGTGCTGATTTCCCTGGGCTTTACTTTGGAACGACGAGTCTTGCTCGTGGTGTCACGTGGCTGAGGGAACCAGGATCTGTCCCGTGGCCTTTCCTCCTCCACGACCACTTAGTTCACTGCACCCAAGTGTGCTCTGAGAACAGCCTCTTCCAAACCAAGACTTCCATATTAAAATAGTTTATTAATCTGTTACTAAAATAACAGTTTTCCTCTCCCCCCTCCCCCTCCTCCCCACCAGAGCTCTAAAGTGCATTATTTATACTCAGGTTGCACTACAAAAATAACATGCTTTGTAAGGACAGGACACCTTTCCTCCTGTGTTGTCTGCTTTCCCTGGCAGCAGTGCTCAGTGCAGAGAACTCCCAGTCCTCATCCTGCTTTCTGCTTCTCCAAAACACGTCCTAACTCCCCGTCAGGTAAGAGAGAGTTAAAAGGGAAGGAAACTAAGCCTGGGCCAGCTTTTGTCAAAGGGGTTAAATGCTCTAAACTGGGATTTTAAATGGAAGTTTGGTGAGCTTGGAGGTGGTGGGATCAATGATGCTGTTACACACCTTGGCAGGTTTGGGGTGGGGAGATCTGTGGATATTTTTACCTTAAAAACGAAAGAAAAAGTGATTCTTTGAACTGCTCAGCAGCTCCAGGCACTGCACTGCCCCTGCAGCACACAGAGGCCTCGAGTGATTCTCGACACGTTTATCAGAGTAATGACATGACCAGTGATTAATTGTGGGGAAGTTCCCATACCTAGACTAAAGAAACTGAAGTTTTTGGCAAACTTCCTGTACGCCTTCTTCCCAAACTGGCACAAATGCTGTCTCCTGCCTCTGCCTGATGACCTTTTCTGCCCACAGTTCTGCAGCCAAGCTCCTTCCAACCCCTCCACTGAAATGTCTAAGGACAGTTGTGCTTTCCCAGGGCTCCTGTTGGCTGAGGTGTTTTCTGAGTCCTCCTCCCTCGAGTAAGTCAGAGCTTTTCTTCTCTCGTTCCACTTCGATCCCCTGTCATCCTAAACCCAACGCTTCCCGCTTGTCCTACAAAACTCACCCCAGGAAAGGCAGCAGAACGTAAACATGCAAAGTGCCACGGAAACAGGAACGGGAGGGGAGAGATGCCTTTGGGCTGGAGTTTCAGCCTCCTTCCTGCTCTGTACCTGTGTGACTGACACCGAAGTGCCCCACGGACACAGCTTGGGAGAGTGCTGCTCCTTCACGGATGCGTTTTGGAACGACAGGAAAAGGTAACACAAAACCGACTCAGTTTAGGCTTTGCTGAGGTCAGACAGTAGAGTCGACTGCCTGGGGGGGAAGGGTTGTGATTGAAGCAGCTCCTTAAAGCTTAATTTTAAGGAGAAATTCAATTTGAGTTCATCTTTTCGAGCCCTCTGCCACCTCTCCCCACCTCCTTCCAGTGCAACAGCCACCATCACCAGTTCCGTTTGGCGCCGTGTATATAAATAAATTCTATTAATTTAATCAAACGTAAGACACTTTAAATAAACGAAACTCCCAAGTGCCACCTCCTGTCCAGTCCTTTCCCAGCAGCAACACCGAGCGGCTTGGGGAGTTCTGCTCTCCCACGGCTTCACCAGCTCCCGAGCACCCCAAAACCCTCAAGTCTTGACGGGGATGGTTTGTTTGCAGCCGGCGGCTCCACCTGCCTCGGGCAGGCCCACGGAATACTCGGTGGTGGCGATGAGCAGCATGTCCAGCGTGGTCTCGGTGCACTTGGCGATGAAACGGATGAAGGGCCGCACGTCGCCCTCGTTGGCCACCTCCAGGACGTGGTAATACTCGGCGCGCTGCTCCTTGCGGATGGTGATGGGCGGATACCCCGCCTGCATCAGGATCAGGTTCATCAGCAGCCGCGAGGTGCGGCCGTTGCCGTCCACGAAGGGGTGGATGTAAACCAGCTTGTAGTGCGCCAGCGCCGCGAACTCCACGGGGTGCAGGCTCATGGCGTCCTCCGAGTTCATCCACTGCACGAACTCCTCCATCTGCTTCTCCACGTCCTGCGGGTGGGGAGGGATGTGGTGGCCCACGAAGACCTGCGTGGCGCGGAAACGCCCGGCCTCCACGGGGTCGGCGTAACCCAACACGCGCCGGTGGATGTCCAGGATGTCCCGGCTGGTGACGGAGCCGATGCGCGACACCAAGGTGGTGTTGACGAACTTGAGGGCCGCGTGCATCCCGATCACCTCGTTCTGCTCCGCCAGGCTCTTCCCAGGAACGGCGTACCTGGTCTCGATGATGTGCCGGATCTCGGACAGCGTCAGCGTGTTCCCCTCGATGGCCACCGTGTGGTAGATGTGGTGGTAGTAGGATTCCTCCATCACCCGGCGCAGGGCGGAATTCCCTTTGGGAATGGCCATCACCTTCTTGACCTTGCTGTCGATGATGCTGAAATACCTCTGGTCGATCTCCTCCACCAAGGGCAGCGTCCGGCCCCGGTTGCTCAGAGCCTTCTCGTTGTGGGGGGAGATGGTCAGAGCTTTGGAGTACAAATAGTTGGCCTGGATGATGTCTTTTTCCTCCTCGGAAAAGATCCCGAACTCGTTCAGGGCATCCACGTAATCCGGGTCCATTTTGAGGGCGTACAGGAAGAGTTTGTGGGCCTTCTCCCGCTTCCCTTGGCGCTTCATCTCCAGGGCTTGATTCAGAGCTGCTCTGGCTTCCGACTTCACCTCTGGAATGAAATGATGACAGATAAAAGGGGAGTGAGTTTTACTGAAAACCTCTGGAAATCTGGATTCCGCGCTCCTCGCGCCTCCCTTCCAACTCGGGATCTTCCGTCACTGTCACCGCTCACTGCTATCAAAATTAACCCAAACCCAGTCTCTAAGAACTGGAACAGAATTTGTGTTCCAGCCTTTTTCCAGGTTGCAATCCCACAGGTTTATGCCACGTTGGCAGAGCAGGAAGTGTGGGGGGGGAGGCAGCACCTGCGGGCAGCAGGCTCGGGGTGGCCACAGGTGGCCACCAAACTGCTCCGTGTGGGAGGAAACAGCGCCTTAAACACGTTCTCTTGGCATTCTTTTAGGGGAAATTATAATGTTAGCCTTGTTATGTTGGCTGCCAGCAGCACTCCTGTTTTTCCACTGAATTATCCAACGTTTTCCCAGCAGTAAGAGCTTTAATGCAAACAAAGATACGGTGCTGGAATCAGAATAATTCCTTCTTTAAGTGTTTTCCAAATTAAACTCCTGGCTGATACAGGCCATGGCCTGGCGTTGCCTGAAAGGCTGTTCTGTGCCAGCCAGGATTTTGGGATTAATGCTGTGTATCCCAGATTTCTGTGCATTAAACCACCCCTCTGTGTTGCAGTTACCTCCACAGAACTTACTTGTACTGAAAACATGAGGAAGAGCTTTGGAGAGACAGAGCAGTGGCAGCGCAGGGCCCTGGAATGCAGTCAAGGAGCTGGTGAGGGCCTGCCTGACCTCGGGGGCATTTACAGGCAGCGTTAATTGCTGTTAATTGCAGTTTGTTACCATCAGGGCACAGCGTCACTCCCATCAGGGGTACAGGACACGGTTGGGAAGGGGGTGAAGATCTCCGGGGTGGGGTTGGGGTTGGAAGCACCCTCTGGAAATCACCCACCCCAAGGGGTAGGAGCAGGGAGGTGTCCAGGTGGGTTTGGGATGTCTCCATAGGGAGATTCCATGATTCCTTGGGCAGCTGTCCCAGGGCTCTGCCACCCTCCATGGAAAGAGGTTCTTCCTCGTGTTGAGGTGGAGCTTGTTGTGTTTCAGTTTATGGCTCCTTGTCACCGGGCACCACTGAACAGAGCCTGGCACCATCCTCTGACACCCCCTGGAGATGTTTGTATGGATTGATGAGGTTCCCTCTCAGCCTTCCCATCTCCAGACCGACCAGGCCCAGCTCCCACAGTCCCTCCTCATCACAGAGATGCTCCAGACCCCAAATCATCTCTGTGGCCTCTGCTGGACCCTCTCCAGCAGCTCCTTGTCTTCCCTGACCTGAGGAACTCATCTGTGCCCACCCAGGACCCTCTCACCTGGGGAGGCTTTTCCTTTCAGCACCAGCAGCTCCAGCCCCTTGGAGGTCACGCTCAGCTCCGTGCTCTGTCCCGTGAACCTGGTGATTCCCGAGGATCCCAGTTTACTCCTCAGGAAGGACAGGCCCTCGAGCACGGCGTGGCACTGGTTGTCCACGGCAGCCAGCGGCAGCAGCAGCATCACCAGGGAGCTCAGGAGCAGCACGAGCACGGCCGCCCAGCGGACACGGACCCACAGGGACACCCATTGGAGCTCGGGATCCGTCGCCATCGCCACGAGATTCATCCTGCTTCCAGCACGGACACCTGGAGCATCTCCTTTCCCAGCACTCCCACCTGGGAACACACACAGCTTTAGCCAGCGCTGTGTCACGGGGTAAGAGTGGGTTCGAGTGCTCTGGGTTTGTCACAGCTATTGGGGACTGTCCGGGGCATCCCTTTCCCTGCCACCCCTAAGCACCGTGCGGGATGTGCTGTGCATTACTGTGACAGCAGCAGCAGGAGGAGCCAGGGATGCTCACGCAGGGCGGGCAGCAGGCTCTGCCAGCCGGCTCCGCGGGGATCGAGGAGCTTCCCGTCTCCTCCCCACCCTCCTCCAGGCTTGTGACTCCCCCCTCCAAGCCAGAGATTCCCGCACCGCTCCGGAATCCCTCCCCAGCCCATATACTCCCCATCCTCCGCTTCTCCTTCAGCCACCGCTCCCTCCCCAGAGCTCCTTCCTCGAGCCTGAACCGCGGCCGGAATCTCCCGCAGCACCCCGGCTCCCCTCGGCTCCCCTCCGCCCGGTACCCTCGGTGCTCCCCAGGCCTTCCCCCAGATCCCCTCTGCCCAAGACCTCTGGTTTTACCCTGGCCCTCGACCGGGGTTCCCCGGGTCTCCCCTGCCCTGTCNCATGTCCCCCCGGGGTCCCCCCCATGTCCCCCCGGGGTCCCCCCTCACCTTTGCCGCCTCCCGGAGCCGCCCGCTGCCTGCTCCGCGGCCCCGCCCCCGCAGCCCCGCCCCCGTGCTCTGCTATTGGCTGAGTCGCCCCCCAGCTCGCCTCCCATTGGCTGCCGCAGCGGACGCGTCTCTCGCGCTCCTCCCCTCCGCTTCCTGCACCGGCTTCCGGGTAGCGCCGCGCCCCGGGCGCGGGAGAGGCTCGTGGAGGGTGACCACTGGTGAATGCACACGTCAATCATGCGGCGTGCAGCCAATGAGAAGGGAGAATGGGGAGAGGGCGGGAGCGGCTGCCATATAAGGACATGGCGTGCTGTTGCTAGGCGACGGGAGCGCGGCTCGCAGGGGGTTTAATTCCATGGCCATTCCCATGGAAAATTGCCTCTTTCTGTTGATGCAGAGTTCCCGTCGCCTATCCCTGGCCCTTCTGGAAAAACAGTCTTTATTTTTGGCCCTGAGTAGCAGCGTACCTTGGTGTTCCACGCCTGTGCCTCTCCCTTCGCTGGAGACAAGGATTAGGGAGAGATGGGACAAAAGCTGAGGGAAAATAGAATGTTTTAGGAAATTGCAGGTAATGCCCTCAGATTTCAGCATCTAACAAGGTGATAAGGTGGTTTTATACCAGATGTTTACACAGCAGCTCAGCAGCAGGGAAAAATAACCTGGTCTGTCGGAAATGAATTTGGGGAATTTAAACTGTATTTAGAGGAGACTGAGGGGAGACCTCCACAGATGAGTCCATGCCCAGCATCCTGATCCACATCAGCTTCGTGCTGCCCCCACTCCATCCCGCTTCCCCTGCAAATGGCGTTTTCCAGAGACAATCCCCCTTTTTTTGGGCTCGTTTTCAGCAGGAAAAGCAGGATCCGCTCTCTCGGAGCTGGCGTTCCCTCAGACACTCAGTGATTTTACTGTGATTGACTAAAGCAGCTGGAAGACCTCGGATCAGCCGTCATCCCTAAAGCTGCCTGACAGGGATCAGCTCTGGGATGTCTCCAGCACATGGAGCCCCAGGCCATCCCTGCAGCTCCGAACTGCCAGCTGGAGCTGCCTGCAGAGAACTTTGGGGGATAATCAGCACTGGAAGGATGAGCAAATCCCTCCTCACTCCAAGAGGGAGCTTCGACAGAAACGTGTGTTTCCCTCAGTGCCAGGGACCTGGCACCTATTATCCTGTGGGATAATTACGGAGCAGGGATGAGTTTTCCTTTTAAAAATTCAAAATGCGCTTTGAATCTGTCCCCAAATTAAATCCGGCCCAGCAGACTGGGAAAACAGGGATAGCTGGGAATGCCTGGTGTGTCTCATCCCAGCTTTGATGCCTCTTGGTACCCTCGGAACGGTCCAAGCTGAGGCAGAAGCCACCGATGCCACAGCATCCCTGTGGATCCTTGGTGTTCCCACAGCTCTTCCTCGGCGTGGATCCGGGCCAGCTCGAGGATTTCCACGTTCTGTGGAAAAGGGAGATCGCAAAGGTGGGAAGGAGAAGAGCCGTGGAACACTGGAGCTGCAGCCTGCGTGCATCAAGAACTCCCAGTCCTGCCGGGTCATCCTGGGAGTTCCTGACGTAGCTGGACACGGCTGTGCCAAAAGGATCCCGTCCGCACCCTGAGGGGAATTTGCATTTGGAGCAGCGTTCCAGAGGGATGCTGGAAGCTCTCTCAGGAAGATGGGGTTTGTTCCTCTCCATCCGATGGGTTTGGGAGCGGCCGTGTCCCCGCAGCCGGCAGATGGCACTGACTCATCTCGCCGCTCCATGGAAACGTCCCAGCCTGCTGCATTCCCTCTCCAGGACCTTCCCACCTTCTGCCTTTGGAGGCACTGGTCCTGAAAAACATATTTGGAGCTTGAGTAAGGCCCTGGCTTCCCTTCTGGAACTGTTTGTGCTGGGATAAAATTCGCCTGTCTGCGCGCTCGGAGATTCCTGGGATCGGGGTGTGACGGCAGCCTGAGGCATGGAGCTTGTGCTTCCCAAAGCTCGTGCTTCCCAAAGCTTGTGCTTCCCAAAGCTTCCCGAGGCTGTGAGGCCGATCCTTGGGATAATCTTCCCTGGCACGAATTGGGAAGATGGGATCAGGTGGATACATCGCTGTTGCTTCTTTCAGGCCGGGTTGGAGCGCCCTGGGATAGGGAAAATGTCTCTGCCCATGGCAGGGAATGAGATTGATCCGTAAGGCCCCTTCCCACCCAAACCATTCCATGATTCCATGGTGTTTCCCGGGCTCCAGAGGTGGTGGGCACCTCTCCTGCCACAGCCAGGTGTAGGGGGGGAACCTTCATGTGATAGATGCATCCCTGAACAGCCACAATTCCGCCCGTTTCCCGTCTCCAGGGCTCCGACGTGGGACGAGGAGGGCTAAAACGGGCAGCAGGGTGGGAGTGCTGTGGGAGCACATTACAAAAGGAGCTATTTTTCCTTTAAGCTTCTCAGCTCGCCCCCTTGCTTAGGTCCTGACAGCTGTCAGAGCTCAGCAGGAGTCCCGGGGAGATTTGGGAGGGCGCGGAAGCGGCCTGGCACACTGGAGGGTGGCGCTTCTTGTGCATTCCCTGGCGCTGCCGGTGCCACCAGGGATGGGGACGGTGGTGGCCCCGAGTTTTTCGATGCTCAGAGATCCTCTGCTAGCCTTGGATGCTCTTCCCTGCTTGGATTTCGCTTTAATTCCTGTCTGTTTAGGTGTGGGAATGACTGGATCCTCCTGTATTTATTTTTCCTTGGTGATGGTCAGCTCCAAGCTGGAGCCAGCAGGAAATTCCTCACGGGCAGCAGTCCCTGTCCTGGGGGACCAGGATGTCCAGTGGGATGTCCTGAGTGCAGGAGAGGCCATCTGGGAGTGGTCTGGGGACAGCCCCGTGCCCGTGGAGGGCCATTTTGCCTTAAAGGTGGCGGGAGAGGGGACGATGCTCGGTCACCATGGCAACGGCAGCGCGGGGATGCTGCGGCCGCGGCTGTGTCCTGGCGGAGGTGCTGGGGAGCTGCTGGAGGTCTCCCGTCCCGATCCCCGGCCAAATTCCAACATTTCAGGCTCCCTGCGAGGGGCTCTGCTCAGCCAGATTTGAAAACGAGAATATTCCTGGAATTCAAGAGCTGTTTAAGTTCCTAAATCCCAGGAAGAGAACCGGGAGCTCTGGAGCAGAGGCCTCAAGGACCACCTGCTGCTCATGTTTTGCTTCTCCACAGATCTGAGTTTCCAAAAGCTCCCGGAGCCTGGGATATGCAAATGACTCTGGATTTGTGCTGATTGTGAGAAATGGGAACCGAAGCAGGTGGATGATCCTTCAGGAATCACAAAGCCCCTCTGTGGTTGGTAACACTGAGGAGATCCGGCCTTGGAATTCTGCAGCTCTGTTTCCTCAGCACCTACACTCGGGAGCAAGGCAGGAGTTGGGTAAAAAACATGGATTTGCAAATGGAAGAAATGGATTTGCCAACCTGTGCTGTTCAGCAGAGCTCAGAGGAAAATTTTCCATTTTCCTTGGAAATGAGGAGCCTGCGTCATTCCCAGCTTTCCAGGGTGCTCTGTTAATTTCCCCCCGTGCTGCTGGATAAAATGGATCCTCTGAAATTCCTCCAAATTCAAACCCAGGCTCCCCTCTGCCCCTGCCAGCAGGGAACAGCCCCTGCTTGTGCAACTCCATCCTTATCAGGTGCCTCCAGCTCTCCCCAAAAACTCAGAGATGAGTTGGGAAACATTTCCCTTCGTAAGGCTGGATTGAATTCTTTTGGAGCCGGAATGTTGAATTCCCCCAGCTGGGTTTTGTGGCTTTTGACAGGAAGAGGGTGAGCTGGAACACGAGCTGGGTGTGAATCTCCCTGGGCGCTGGGAGAGGGCAGGTGCCAGGCTCCCTGTCCCTTCCCCAGAGGAATGCCGCTGGCAGCTCCCTGCCTGCGTTTGGCAGCAGTGGGAATTTGGAAATAAGCCCAAGCGAGTGGGGGGAAAACCCCAGGATCTAAAGCAGGCAAGAGAAATGTCATTTTCTCCTGGAATTTCAGAGGCCTGAGCAGCAAACAATTATTTCCCCCTGCCTTTGCTGGGTAGATCCATAATTCCCGAGCAACAAGGGCTCCAAAAACGAGCTGCTGGCTGAGGGATAACTGGGATAATGATCCACTGGCATGGAAAAATCAGGAGAGACCTGCAAGGGGCTCCAGAGGCGCCTCCATCCCACTCCTGGGAGCCTTGGAAGTGCAGGGCTGAGGGCTGGCAAGGCAGGAAGGAGATGCATCAGCCTTGGGAAAAGCGTTGGAGGGTCACATTCCAGCAGGAATTAGCATCAGCCGAGTTCCCTGTTCCTGGCATTCCTGGAGAATGGATCAGGAGCCGGAGCTCCTGGAAAAGGCACCAAATAGGGGCAGCTTCAACGTTGTTATTATTTCTTTGGCCAAGCGTTTGTGGAAAATCCGTCAGGAACGTGCTGCGATTGTTTTATTACAGCTTTGGGGTCCGAGCGAGCCGTGCCCTCTCTCCAGGACCTGCCTGGGCGGGATAAGATCCAGGCAAAGCTGGAAACTTGGCAAACTCCCGTGGTAGAAAGCGAACCTGGGGTTGCTTTTTAAAGGCCGAGAGTAAACACATCCCAGGAAGTGCCAGTCCGTGGAAAACAGAGATAAGGGAGTCTCGGGGTGCCTCTCCTGGTTTCCCATATTTATTTGATAACTGGTGAGTGCTGCAGGACCTGGGGGCTAAAAATAAGCGAGGGAGCTGCTCCCAGTGGGATCTGGGATGGTCTGGTTTGGATGGGAATGGTCCTTAGTGCAAGCTGGGGAAATTTCATTCCTGGTGTTTAGCACGGAGCGGGATTTGCAGCGGGATTTTTATCCCAGCTCGCTGCTCTTACTGGTGTTACTGGTCCTGCTCTGGCTGGGGATGACTCCAACACTCCTTTCGGGATCCCTGTTCCGGGATTGTCGCGATCCCTCTTTCCGTGGCATCGTTTGGAGCAGCTCCCAGAGCCCACCCAGCCTCAGCACCATCCTGGTACTGGTTTGTACTGGAAGCACTGAGAGGGGGCTGCTGGGGGTGGCTGTGGCCGTCTGGGATGGGGGAAAGGGGCTGATCCATGAGCCTGGATGTACCTGGGGGATTCATTTTCCCTGCAGGAGTGATCTGGCTGTTGGTGGCACTGCTGAGTGTCCGGGGACACCCGGGGATCCTCAGATCTGCCGGGATGAGCTCCAGATCATCCACTCCCAGCGCTGATTCCCACCCCACACAGATCCTTGGACAGGGCCAGAAGCTTTTCTTCCCATTTTTTATCAATTTCTTTCCCTCTTCCCATCCCGGAGCAGCTCTGGGCTCCGTTTGGCAGCGGCTCGGCCGCGGGATCTCGTGTTTTTCCTCGTCAAGGGCCGTAAATATTCCCGAAGGAAGGGGAAAGGGAAGGAGAATGTGCTGCTGCCATAAATCCCGGCAAGCCAGCGCCGTGCCAGGAGCTCTCCCATGGAAAATTCACTGCCAGGGCCGTTCCCAGACTGAGCCCGGGGGTCCTGAAGGAGGAGCCGCGCTTTGGATTCAAGGATGTGCCAACATCTAATGAAGGAAGAGCCTCCAGGCTTCCATTAATTAACAAATTAGCTCGTCAAGAGGCTCCCTAATTTGTCGGATATAAAGCTGCCCTATTAATTAAATGAGAGGACAGATTTTAATTTGCCAGGGCGCGCGTTTAATTGATAAATGACTCGTTTAAATCCTTCACGGTGGAATTTTCCAGGAGCAACGGTGGGAGAGGGGAGCACGTGGGATCCTCCGAGCAAGGAGCGCCCGCTCCCGGGATGGATGCCGTGGGAATCAGGGATTTGGGATCTCCAGTATCCCACCACCTCTCTCTTAATTGACCCATCCACTAATTGAGTCTGCTTACACCCAGTCTCTCATCCCTCTTCTCCTAAATCCCATTAGCTCCCTGTTTTCCACAGGGAAATTGTTTTGCTGGAGCTCCTCAGCGGCGGTGCCGGGGATTTGTGCCGGGTTGGGAAGATGCCAGGCTGAGGGTGATGGATACCCCTGTGCATCCACATTCCAGGTGGGATATCCAGGGAAATGCTTGAGCTTTCCCTCAGGAATTATGGCCCCATCATTGCTCCTTGAAGGCAGCTTCTGCTGGCGTTGGAAGCAGCCGGAATTCCGTGGCCAGAGTTAATTCCTGCACTTGAAGGCCGGGGATAAATCAGAGAGGTCTCCTGACATTCCGATGATCTCCACACAGAATGAATTCCTTGGACATCCTCTCCCCTGCCAGATGTGCTGAGGAAGCCACATCCAGCCAAGGTACCCCAAATTCCCTTTTTCCAAGCCCTTTTTTTTTTCCCAAGAAGTCTCAAGGGAGAGTGGGTGAATTATGTGGAGTCCTGCCCGAGTTTTCAATTGATCCCTATTGATTTATAAGGTTTTTCCCAATGGCCGAATCCTTCATGGAGCAGCTGGATGTGAGCTCCGTTTTCCATCAGCCAGGAGCAGTGCTGGGGATTTTCTCCATCCACTCCAGGCCGTGGATAACAGGGATTCCCTCTGCACCATTTAGGGAATAAAAATCAGGAATTCTTTAGCGTTACACGTCTTACATGAAGAAAGGGCTGGAGGGAAATGGGAAGTGCTGGAGCTGCCAATCCCTGCTGGAGGCTCCATCTTCACCCATTCCAGGGGTTTTCCCTCTCTGCCGTGGAATTAATTTATCATAAATGAATTAATTTCTCATAAAGGAACCCGGAGATTTCCCACCTGGCAGATGCCATGGTGGGTGAAGGTCGGTTATTGTGGCACAGCTTTAAACAGGGACAGGAGTGGCAGGAGTGAGGGACCGTGCCAGTCCCGGATGGGAGCCACGATTCCCCCCTGGAATTTATGGAGATTCCATGTGTCCAGGCAGGATTGGGATCTTCCAAAGGATAACAACGCCCTCCCGGAGGGAAAATGAACAGAGGGTTTTGTTTCCATAGACTCAGAGCTGGGTTTTCTCTTGCTGTTGGGCTCTTACATGGAGAGAGTCACTCGTGGGGATGGATGAGGGGAATGCTGAGCTCCTTCCAGCAGGAATTGGGAGCTGGAATGTCCCCGTGGTGGCACCAGTGTGGCTGGGAGCTGCTGCATCCATCACTCCTGGATAAACTCCAGTGATCTCCACTTGGTCACTGAGGAATGTGGTGTGTGCCAGCCCTGGAGTGGATCCTGATCCAGCCCTGGCACATCCCAGAATCCCACCCTCAGGTGAGCTGCGCTCCTGGGAACAAAACTGAGATTATCCTTTAATCTGTTAATTTAAAATCCATGATTTTCTCCTCCGGGAATGCCGGGATCTGGCTGCTTGCAGCCCTCCTGTCCCACTCCCAGCTTTCCCCCAATCCCTCACGGGCAGGGATGCTCCTGCCTCTCCCCGCCGTGCAGTTTTATGGATCCCTCAATCCCACCCAGGTTAAATCAGGCTGTGAGGAACCTGAATTGAATCCTTAGGTTAAATTTTCCATCCGAGCCCATAAAATATGACACGGAACATTCCCGTGGCTCCATGGCACAGCTTTCCCTCCCTTCGGGCTCGGCTGTTTTTGCTTTCCAAGGCGAATTCCAGATCTGGCTTCCATCAACAGCAGCCTCTGGATGGATCCCTGCATTTCTGGATCTATTTTGGTGACTCTTAGATAACAGCTGTATTTTGGGAATGGGAAAGGGTTGGACCCAGCACGGGGCTGAGCTCTGGATATTGGGATCAACGATCCAGATCCACCCTGGGAAGATGCTGTGGGGGACCCCAGTGAGGGCACAGGTACCCCCACATCTCCCTGGCACGGCCGAGCAACTCCCTCATTCCACAAATAGTCCCAGCCTGGCAAAGGCTCAGGAATAAAACATATTTTGCTGTTATTTTTATAAATTCCAGGGAAATTGGAGCCCAGGGAACCTGCACCAAGGCCACCCTTCAGGCCAAAAAAACCCCGAAAAAGGCATGGATTGCTCGGAGCTGGTGGGAATGCTGAACCTTCCCACAAGGACGGAGCTGGGCAATCCCTGTGCCCATCCCAGTGATGGAAAGCAGGATGGAACCATTGGCAAAGTCAGCTGCAAAGCTCTGCTCCGTGGATTGGTGAGTTCCCAGATGCTGCTTGCAAGGAAAACTGGCTTTATTTATTAAAAAATCATAAATACAGCGAGTTTCCTTATGGATGTTTGGGAATTGGAAGGAATCTGTTGTTATTAAGTCCTTGTTATTGAGGCAAATCCAGCTGGTGCCTTAAAGAATTGGGAGTTTTATCAACCAGATCCCACTGATTTTTCCTGGGAGATTTTGGGAATACTCCCCTCTGTCCATGTTTGGTGTCTTCACTCGACATACCAGCAGCAGGAAAAGCACATCCAGAGGATTTTAGGACGATGCCAAAGGAGTTCAGGGTGAAAGATGAGCCCGAATTCAGCTCCAACAGTTCCCAGCACGAGGAACTGAAACCTGTCAGCATCTCCCATTTTCCCAGGGGGATGCTCAGCATCCAAACCCGGAGCCCTGTAGGGATTTTATTGATGGAATTTCTTATTCCGAGGCCAGGTTGGATTTGGAGCTTGGAACAACCTGGTCTATGGAAGGTGTCCCTATCCACGGCAGGCAATGGAATGGGATGAATTTAAGGTTTTTCCAACCCAAATGATTCCAGGATTGGATGCCACCTCTACTCATAAATCCCTGGACAGGTGACATCCCGTCTGTCACCTGCTGAGGGGCTCCGAGGCAAGAACAGAGTGTCCGTGCCCGGCAATTCCTCATCCCTGCTCCAGGAGCTGTCAGTGGCCCTTGACAGCTCCGGCAGGAATCGGAAATCACCGATCAATCTCCCGATGTGGCGCTTCCATCACCCCCGGGGGGAGCTGTCACTGCAGGGTGGGGATGGGAGCGGGGTGGGTGATGTCGTGGATGGGGGAATCCACGGAGCAGGGCCCGGCTGAGCATTGGGAATGTTCCCATCAATCCTCCTCTGCCGAGGGTGGGGTTTGGGTGCCGAGAGCTGGGAATCGTCCCGTGGCCTGTGGGTGTGCTTGGATTCAATCCCTGGCACAGCTCCGTGGGAAGCACATGGAAAAATGGGGGAAATGACACGAGATTGGAGCCAAACAGAGGTGGGGAAGGCTCTGCGAGGGTGTTTGGGGGCTGAACCGTGTGGAGATGCCCCGACCTGCCCATCCCAGGGGTGGGATGCGGCGGGATACGGTGCCAGCCTTGGGAGCACGGTGGGGTTTGGCCACCCTGTCCCAGCCCGGCTCTGTTCCCGGGGCTATTTATAATTCCAGTTGCACAAGGTTGGGACTGGGGTGGTTTTTTTTTACCGTGGTTGTATCAAATCAGCGAAAAAAAGGGAACGGGAGCCGTCTCTCGAACATCCTGTCTGTGGCTTCGCTGTTTGTGCAGGGGGTTTGCATTTCCACTTGGATCGGGAGGCAGTGACGGGATCCGGAGCTCGGGACTGCAGCGGGTGTGGAGCCAGGAGCCAGGGATGAGCTCCCTGCGGGAAAGGCAGGGCAGAGTTATCCACCCAGCCGTGAAACCCGGGATTTGGAGCTGGGATATGCAGTGGGAACCTCCTGTCGGCTCCTCGTAGCTCCTTTTCCAGCCATTCCCATCTATCCCCACGGCTGTGCCCAGGGCGAGGGAAAGTGCTGCTGGATGTCGGAGAAAGCTCCCGTGGAGAGGGAAAACTTCCTCCAATTTCTTCCCCATTATCTGTGACATTTGAAATCTGTGTGGGAGGGAAGGAGGGCGAGAGCCGGAGGGGTCGGACCTGCCGGGCTCCGGCTGCACATCCCAGCTCCTTCAGCACATCCCGGCTCCACCAGCACATCCCGGCTCCATCAGCACATCCCGGCTCCACCAGCGCATCCCGGCTCCAGCCGCACATCCCAGCTCGGCAGGGAGCTGCTCCAGGGCGTTTAATCAGCCCAAATCAATTTAGAGCTTTAATTGCTTCGCTCGGTGTGGGTGGCACTCGGCGCTTGCCAAGGACATGACAACTGCCAAAGGCTGGAATTGCTGTTCCCGACGGCCGCTCCTGCACCGATCCTGCTCCGTCACCAGCCCCTGGAACAGGGATTTGTCCTTCCGCAGGCGCTGCTGCCGGCGGGGCTTTGCTGAGGGAGGGAAACCCCAACCCGCAAACGCTGGGAACGGGAAATCGGATCCCGAAGTCAGCGTGTTTTCCCTTCGTCTTGATGAACACGGGGATCAGCGTCAGAGCAGGATCCTGCATCCTGCCTGGGCGCGGGGCAGCAGCAGGTGCCTGAGAAAGGAGGCAGTGCTGAGGGATGGGTTGGTTTCTCGGCCTTACTGGGAGCACTGGGATCGTGCCGGGTCTTGGCTCAGGACCCCTCGGAGCTGCCGGGATTTCGGTCGTTGCTCCGGCGCGATGTCCCGGGGTCAGCCCTTGGCAAGGCCACGTGCAGGAGTGTCCGTGGCCGAGCATTCCCAGCCCCACCAGGCCCTGGGGTGGTTTTGGGAAGCTCCCAGGTCCCAGCACGTGGCTGGTGCCACCTGGAGCTGCCCGGGCTGAGCATCTCTTGGTGGCACCGTTTGAGTCCGGCCATGCCACATCAGCTTGTGGTTGGTTTTCTCCCTCGCTGGCTGGATTCAGGATGCTTTTGGGCCTGTCTTTACAGCTGAGGGTGATTAATTACCCTTAATTAATCTCCTGTGATAGATGAACTTCCTCTCTGCTGGGGAGAGGGTTGGCACAGCTGGTGGCAAAGCCAGGGCGGGGGTGCTTGAGGTGGTGCTGAGGGTGTCCCGATGGGGCAAATCCTGCTCCTTTTCCAGGCTGGAGGAGGGTGAGGGGGCATCACTGCCAAATTTCCTTGTGTTTGCTTGTGCTGCCTTCGCTCCCAACCCCTGCACTGGCTCTCATCCCGCCGGGATGAACGCTGGGACTGGGATGGCTGAGGCTTGGGAGCTGCGTGGGGAGGGAAGGAATTTTCCCAGTGCCACATCAAGCCTGGGGTTATCCAAACCTCCTGCTCTGTGTGGGTGGGGGCTGAGCTGCTCAAATGGTCCCAAACTGGGGGGGCTGCCCCAAAAAACCTCTCGTTTGTCCCCCTGAACCCCATCCCCGTTTCCAGCCTTTCCCATCCCTTCTACCCGGGGGACCCCAGAGCCTCTCCCAGCCCCTCCGTGCCCCACAAAGAACTTCTCTCGCAGGTGTTAAAGGGGCTGCGGGTGACAGAGCTGCCACCACAGAGCCTCTGCGGGCTGGGGGGCTGCCTGGAAGCAGCTGCAGCATCCTGGTGCTAATGAAATCCATCGGGAAAAGCAGCCCCTGAGCGGCAGGAGCGGCGTTTGGGAGCCAGATTTTGCCGAAGGGAAGTGACTCAACGTCTTGGAAGGAGTTGGGGGCGGTGGGGGGGAGCAGAGGACAGCGGTTGACCCAAGGTTGGGGACAGCACAGCGTGGGGGGTGGGGGGGCTGGCAGCCACCTGCCTCCCCTTGGGCTCCCGGCTGGAGCAGCATCCCTGCGGAGCGCTCCGGGCTCCGTTATCCCTGGTGGGGGTGGGACGGCACAGGAAAGGAGGCCCCTTGGGAAGCAACTCGTTGCTTCCTCACGCTGGGTTGTGATCCAGGCCAGCGTTCCCAGCTCCCGGAGTCACACCCTCTCCCAGCTGTTGCACGCCGAGCATCGCGCTGCCAAGAAAACCTTTGGTGTGATGGATGCAATTCCCTCCCCGCTGCCTTAAAACCGGCGGGGAGCGGCACCGTGCCTGTGCCTGCCTGGTCCCGGCGAGCTGGGATCCGTCTGGGAATGGGATCCCGCTGGCATCCCGAGCACCCCGAGCTCGTCCTGCCCGACACGGAGCAGCGGGAGAGCGTCGGCACCGCGCGAGGTATTGGGAAAGGTCCCTGCAAGGCTTGGTGGGGGATACTGGGAGCACTGGGGGGTGTTACTGGGAGCACTGAGGAGTGTTACTGGGAACACTGGGGGGTGTTACTATGGGAGCAGACGGGACAGGAGCTGCTGGCAGAGCGATGGGACAGATCTAGCCCATGCCACCCTCAAGCTGGGTCCGTGTTTCTCATGGATTTTTAAATTTTGAGCTGCGTTTCCCACTGTCCTGGAGCGCTGCTCCTCCTCACCCCGCTGGTGACCGACCACAGGTGCCACAAGTGTGGAATATCCTGGAGCTCCCACCCCATCCCAGGGGTCCTGCGAGCCCCTGGGAGAGCGGAGAGAGACACCAGGGAGCCGGTCACGAGCCAGCCAGCCAGCCTGGTTCCACAGGGTGGATTGGCACATCCCTGCCCTCTTTACACATCGGGGCTTTTCGGGGCTTCTCCTTTCCCCGTGGTAGCCCCCACGAGCCGGCACATCAGCACTTTTCCAGCCCTGATTCAGCTCGAGGATGTTGCGACACGGAGTTGTGCAAAGCTGGCAGCGGCTCCGATTCCTCTTTTTCGGCTCTCACGGGAGCTCCTCCACGTGGGACGGGGTCAATGTCCCCACCTGAGGGGACACGAGCGGCCTCGAGTTCCCTCCCACCTGCTGCCATCACCCCCTGTCCCCCCGGTTGCAGCTGGGTGGTGGTTTCCCAGCTCTGAGGAAACTGGGATTTGCCCCTCGAAGCCGAGAGCTGGAAAACTCACGGATCTTGGTGACGGAGAGCGGGTGGGGAAGGTGATGCTCTGTCATAGCATGGTGCAGCTTTTGCTCCAGGTATTGTGCCTCTCCCTCTGGATGGGCTGTCCTGGCTCGGGGTAGGGATTTTTTGTGTCCATCCAAGCTCGGGGCAGGGATTTTTTTGTGTCCATCCAGGCTCGGGGCAGGGATTTTTTTGTGTCCATCCAGGCTCAGGACAGGGATTTTTTGTGTCCATCCAGGCTCAGGGCAGGGATTTGTGTCCATCCAGGCTCAGGGCAGGGATTTGTGTCCATCCAGGCTCGGGGCAGGGATTTTTTGTGTCCATCCAGGCTCAGCCCGTGCCAGATCACCGGCTGCACCGTGGATGCTGCCGGCAATTTCCAGCTCCTGGCAGGCACAGGGTGGAGGCCAGGATGGTCCTTGGCTGTTGATCTTCTCTTTGAGGTCCCAGTACAAACCAGGATGGGCCGATTTCCTCACTGGAAACAGCTGGGAACAGGCAGGACCCGGCACCTTTCTGCACCCCAGGAATGGCTTTGGGTTATCCCTCTGCTGCGTGTGCGAGGCCAGGAGCACCCCAGGAGCGGGGCATGGATTTGGGGGGACCTGAGGAACAGGAATGAGGGGCAGCTGGAGTGGAGGATCCCGAGGGGACCCTTTGGCTGTGCTCACAGCGAGGGATGCCCAAACCCTTCCCAAAGGCTCCCAGGAGATTCCCGAGGCGCCGTGGGCAGCGTCCCTGCGGTGGACAGGGCGCGTCACTCCTGCCACATCCCCTTCTGCGTCCAGCTGAACTCTCCGCAACTTCCACATTCTCCCCCTTCCCTCCCCCCGGAGCTCTGCTGACTCCAGCAGCCGCTTTATTCCACGGGCTGCGTTTATTTTCCTCGTCCTCCCATCCCATGCGCGTCTCCTCGGGATGAGAAACCCCGGCAATATCCGTGTCAGCTCCAGCTGGATGCCAAAGCCACAAGCCCGGGGTCATTCCCATGCCAGCCCTAACGGGGCTGTAGGAGAAGCAGAGATGTCCGACCCGGCCTCTAAATGCTGAAAATTCCCTGGGGATTTCTCCAGCTCAGGTAAACACCTCTGGGTTTGTGTGTATTTGTTAATTTATGTATTTTATAGGGGATTTGGGAGGAGGGGTTTGCAGGAGATCTGCAGCCAGCTGAGGTTTTTCGCTCCCCTGTTGTTATAAAGTGGGTTTGGGACCGCTGCGATCCCCGCCGTCCTTCACCCCAAACCCCCTAATTTCCCCTAATTTCTTTTGGAGCTGGACTGTGCAGCCTGCGGGGTGGGAAAACAGCGCGGAAGGGAGAGGAGCTGGCTGGTGAATTTGGGGGGGCCGGTGCCCTGACAGTGTGGCAGTGTCCCCTCGCTGGGGACAGGGAGAACAGGGTGGCTTTTCTTTGCCCTGCTGATCAGCATTCAGCTGGGGACGCCGAGCACAGCTGGGAGGATGCTCCCGCGGATCCGGGGTGACTTCCTCGCTCCAGGGGGGGTGTGGGGGGGCTGAGTCTGCTGTCCCCGGCCGTGCCACATCCCCTGCGGGGTCACGTCCCTCCCACAGCCCTATTTCTGGTTTTCTTGGGTTTCTTTCCCTTTGTACGCCCCAAATCCCGAGTGATGTCCCCAAGGCTTTGTCCCCAAGGAGCCCTGATGAAGCCCAAGCTGTGGTTAGGGAAATCCTCACTGGATTGCTGGGATGTAGCAGGGAGGATGCTCCGGAAAAGGGAGTTTTATTGGGTTTTTTATTGCTTGAGAAGTGCCAGGAGAAAACCTCGGATTGTTAGAAAAAGGAGAGAGCAGAGGAGATGAAAGGACTTTGATTATCTTGGAAGTCGAGTCCTTTTAAGCAGCTCAGAAGCACAAAATGCCCTTTTTTAGAGAAAATCTTTGCCCGTGTGGCTACAAACGCCCAAAATTTTCCCTTTTAATCCTCCAACCTTCCCAAGAACAGAACAGATGGAGCAAAAGGCCGGGATTTTATGAACGGGGTGGCTCTTTCAACCCTTTGTGCCAGGGAAGGCCTGGCTTCCTCTGCCAGAGTTTCACCCTGGGAGGGGCCTTTCACCACCCCAATTTTGAGGTTAAACCCCACTTTCTGCCTGGATCGGGGCCCGTTCCCCACGGGGGTGACCCCACACTGCGGCCAGGAGGATCCGTGGGATCCATCCCATCCTATCCCGACCCGTCCCGCTCGGCCCAGCCGCCTGTGCCCAGATAAACACTGACTCATGTTATTCTGTCCCACCCTGGGCACAGCAGCTTTTTTTTTCAAGGCTGCCTTTTCCAGCTATTCCCTTTTTCCTGCCCCGTTCACACGGGCGGGGTGCCGGGATGCCGGGAATGCCAGAGGCTGCCGGGGTGCGAGGCTCCCGGATCCGTGCTGGATGCCTGGGATGTGTCTGAGTGGATGCAGGTAGGGATCGAGCTTCCCTCTGCCCTTGGAGCAGAGCTCCGTGCCTCAGTTTCCCCCGTGGCCGTGCCCCCTCTCTTTGCCCTGGGGGTTTCCAGCTGCTGGGGGAGGTTTGGGAGAGTTTCCAGCCCGGATTCTCAGCCTGCTCCTGCTGCCCCCACGGCGTCCCACATCCCTGCCCCTTCCCACCCTGAGGGGTCAGGGGTGGTGGCAGGGCTGGAATCACAGCCAGGAGCAGCTTTTGGGCAGGCTGGCGCTCGGGGTTTGAGGTCCAAACTCCCTTTTGATGGGCTGGTGGTCGATTTACGCCCAGGAATGGGGGACGATTCCCGGTATCCCGGTGGGGAGTGGGATGCTGAGCAGCAGCATCCCTGTGGCAGCTGTTGCCATGGTAATCGCTGGCTAAAATAAGGGGGATTTGGAGCTGGGTACCCAGAGCTGATTTCCCATTTGGTTCCTCGCTCCCCTGAGCACCGGCAATTCCCGGGAGCCAGGCAGGAATGTCCCTCCCGTGTAACCCTGGGCTGGAAATACCCAGTGGGAGCCGGAGGGATGGGTGAGGTGGCCTCGGGCGCCAGATCGGGACAGGTTTTACACCCATCTTCCCTAGGGCGTGAGATCTGGCCCATGGAATCCCGTGGGATGCTCGGGATCCAGCCCGCAGGGTGGGGCTCGAGCTCAGCCGGACCTATGAACCCCCACGAAACTGGGACCAGCACCTGCCACGTGTCCCCAGGGACATCCCTGCCCTCCGGGGACATCCAGGACAGCGGCAGGGCTCAGTGGGGGTGCGATGCCAGCAGGTCCAGAGGGACGTGGAGATCCCAAAAGCCCTTCCCAAAGCTCGCAGCTCCAAACATCTGCCGGCAATTCCCCCTCTCCCGGGGAAGCCGTGCCGGAGCTGCGGGGGCAGCTGCCCGCGCCTCCCACTCCCGGAGGAAGCGGGTTGGGGTTTGGGGTGCGCTGGGAGCTCGGAAACCGCGGATGGAAAGAGGGGAGGGAAGTGCTCCGAGGAGGAAAAGGCAGAGCAGCTGCCGGGGAGGAGGCGGCAGCAGCGCGGGCACGGAGCCGGCTGCTCCGAGGGGATTTGTTTGTCCTGTCCTGGGTGTCCCGTGAAAAAGGGGGCGAGCATTTTGTGGGGGTGACAAGCACGGACCCAAGAGCTCCCCCCAGTTTCCCCAGTGCTGCAGACCCAGCCCTGGCAGGTCCCAGCCCGGATTCATTTCACGTTGTGGATCAAAGCGTGATGCACTTTGACAGCCCAGGCAGGATCTGATGCGCTCCAAAGCTGCTCTGCTGGTTTGATTTAATTTGATTTGATTTGATTTGATTAGGTTCTATCGGTTCTCCTCAACCTGTCCCAGTGCCTCCAGTAAAAGCCGGGCCCCGCGGGCACTGGGCAGGCAGGAGGCGGTGCTGGCACCTCGCCCATCCCTATAAACTCCTAGAGCGGGGCTCAGGCACCGCCCTGCCCGCCGGGATCCGCTGCCGGCGGCCCGAGCATCCCCTGCCCTCCCCGTGTCCCTGGGACGCGGATCCCGCCGCGTTTCCCCGCTCACATCCGTCCCCCCGCCCGTCTGCCTTGGCCAGGGCAGAGTTTTTTCGCCCAGAAAAGCTGGATTTGAACATTCTCTGCTGTTCTCTCGGTTTCCTGTTGCCTTCCCAAGAACAACATCCCTGACCTCATCCTCCCCCGGTATGTGCCGGGATGCTGCCGGTGCGCGGGCCGCCCGTCGGGAATCCCACCCGGCCTTCCCTGGGTACCAAGACAAACACAGCTGCGGGAATGACGGAGAAAAGGCTATTTTGGGTAAATCCTGAGCTCGTTTTTGTTGAGGTAGGAGGACAAAGATGAATAGATTGAAGGGAGAGCAGCGGTTTTGGCTCGAGCCGGGAATTTTCAGGCCGGAGAGGAGCAATGAAACACTCTCAGTGTTATGTGGCTTTTTTTTTATTTCCCTCCCAGACTTTGGAGTTTTTTTTTTCCTGTGAGAAATGAGGAGGTTTCATGCAGCTTGCCCCTGAGACTCTCCATTTTTGGGAGGATTTTGGGGAGGCAGGTGGGAGTTTGCTGGGTGATTTTCCAGCCGGTCTGGGCTCTTGGTGCCCATCCTGCCCATCTGGAATGTTCGTGGTGGGATTGGCAGCTGCCTGCTGCTCCTGTGGAGTTTGGGATTGCTCCTCACGAGCCCTGGGAACAACCCCATGCTCTGCCAAATCCCATGGGGAAGTGGAATCCTGGTGTTCCCTTTGCTCTTTGCCATCCTCATCCCACCTGGGAACAGAGGCCCAACCTGACAGAGCAAAATTAACGGAGAATTCAAAGAAATGATCAAAAAGAAGAGCTTTGGAACGAGCTGGAAGTCTTCAGGCCCAGCAATTAAAAATAGTAACGAAGGGAGGATTTTCCGTTAAAACCATGGAGGTGGACACAGTGGGAAGAGGAGTGGGAATTTCTCCTGTCCCGCCGGAGCAGGGGCTGAATGTGGGGTCTGAGTGACCCCGTGGTGGTGAGGGGCCCTGGGGGGGTCTCACTTGCCCCCATGGGTGACACCACGGTGGAAATGGGGGTTGCAGAGCAGGTCCAGGGA
>VZTA01000041.1:85940-96224 GCA_013398855.1 Mohoua ochrocephala | reverse complement strand
CATTAGTTATTTATGAATGATCATTAAAGTCTCTTTTTCATAAATATTATACACATCTACCTTCTTAGTATTCTTTTTCAGTAATCTACAGTCTTTGAAAAGAGTCTAAAATTTTCAGATACAGATGAAACCAATATCTTGATCTAGAAGTCCTGAGTAATATTTATTTCAATCAACACGATGCAACGAGTTGTGCAGCCCATTATGTAGAAATAATTATAGTGGTTTTAGTGGTTTTAAAATGCTCTGAAAGCATTTTAATTGTCCTCTTGCACAATAAGGGTTAATCTAACATGTGAAATAGAAAATTTATATCAAATGCACTATCCATCACTCCTGTGCACTTTTAATGAGCTTTATTTATCTGAAATGAAGAAGCAATGCCAGAACTACATAACATTGTGGATAGATTTTGAACTGAAATGAACTAGTTTTGAACTGAAATGAACTGGAACAAAGAACACTAGTGAAATGCTTAGTGCCAAAAATTACCAACACCTCCTATCAATCAGACCGAACCTTGAAAGACAAAGATCCCGAAACGTTACAAAGAAAGTATTTTACATTTTTCACCTGCTGCATTGGTTTGGATATTTGTCTTATTAAATGTAGCTGAGTCTTTTTCCTGCTTTACACTTGGATCTTAGTTTTATGTGAAGAATGCTTATGTCTGTCATGCAGAAGACTTTAGTTTCCTCAGTGGGAAAAACAGCTGACACGCAGCATACTGCAGAATACTGACATAAACTCCATCAATTGAAACATTACATTTACATGTTTCTCTTACCTGCACCCCATCAGACGCAGGGATATAACTTGCTCTTTTAAATGTGTCTGTAACGTTTCTGAGAATTTCCACAGAAATTAGAAGGTCCCCAGCATAAAAATTTTTCCTCTGTGTTAAATCCAATAGTGTCTTGGTTACTTGGGACATGCCATCACCAGCCAACATCCTCTGGCCCTTGGCAAGATGCTCTTTAATCTGTACCAAAAGAACAAAATTAATATCAGAACCTACTTTTCTGAGAAAAATGTATGATAAATTCTAAACACAGCCAAAATATTAAATGTTAAAACTAGTAAAAAAAATTTGTCCTGTTAAAGATAAGATAAAACAGTAGTCTATGATGATAGAAGTATTATTTTTATCAGACAATCGCCAATTTTATGCTGAAAGCTTCTGAATTTCTTGTGTTTCCCACATTCGCTTCTTGGAACTCTGTGGGCTGGACTGCAGCTTTAACCTGTTGTCATGATGCAGCAAGGAACTGCTCTTCCTCTGAGGAACAACTGGACAACCACAGTTGCCACTCATTTAACAACTAAGTGCTCTGAAAGGAATAAATGTTAAAGCAGTACTTGTTATAATCTAATTTACTACAGGAAAGTAGACCTTTCATCTCTGCTAGCCCAGCTTGGCTAGTGAATGCAAGAGAGGTGGTTTAGTCGGAAGCTGGTTATGGTGCTCTCTTCTGTAGCACTAACACAAAGGTGTTAACTTGGAACAATCCTGTTTGTTTTTTCCAAGAAATGCAAATTAAATTCTGAATAGCTCCTGTGTATCTGCCAAAAGAGCATACTTTAGCAGTAGCTCTCCCAGCAGATCTGTTCAGGGCTAGTGATCCAAAACAAATATGCTAGAAGTACCCTCCTGATAAGAAGCTGAATCTGTGTATCTGATTAATTCTCAAAGCTGACTCAGCATCCCAGGAAGATAAAGAGTGTATCACAAAGATAGGACAAGGCAGGACAAGGCCAGGCAAGGCTAAAAAAAGAGCACATGGGTTAAACAACCTATTTTTAAATATACATATGAATTTATGCACAAACCCACAAGTTCTTCTGAATTTAAAACTAAATTATCATAGAATCATAGAACATCCTGAGTTGGAAGGGTTTTAGACAGAAGAGAATTACTCAAGACAGACCTCATTCTAAGCAGGAGGGCTGAAAATACTATGCAACTGGCAACAAAAATGTTGCCATGGTCTTCAGAAATGTATCTTCAATTGCTTTTTAACTTGGCCTTATTACTGACATATGGAGGGAAAAATTACTAATGTAACGCAGTTGAACTACATGACATGGAAAGTCTCTTCCAACCTTGATGATTCTGCAATAATAGGGTGGTGATGTGGAAGTAACAGCGTAAAGATACTTTTTGCTGNTGCTTCCAGATCTCCCCAGGCACTTTGCAGGCCTTCATTATAAAATACCATATATAAGGATACACTATATAGTAAAAGTAGCACAGTGTTCAAAAGAGTTCAAAATAACTCCCATGAAAGCAATTTAAAAAATGCAATCAGCCTCTGACATACTAATTCTGAGCAGCGGGCGGTTTTTTTCATGCTGTTGGTTGATATTGTGGTTTCATTCTGAACCAGTCGTCAGATAAACCAGATGTGTGTAACACAGCTGGGGCTGGGCAAAGTGGCTGCTTCAGGTTTCCTCCATGGCCTTAAGTCATCTTTAAGAGCAGCTGGGGATTGTTATGGACCACAAGTGCCTTGGCAAAACCCTGGACATGCTTAAGACTTGAGAGAATACCTGCCTGCTGCATCATGGACAGGGAGTGAATCTACTCTATACCATGAGTACAGAAGTACAAGCATAATAGTATTATCAATATTTAGAAAAAATCAGTGAGAACTAAGACCATTAATTGGTTTGGTTGGTGGGTTGCATTTTTACAACAAACATTTCAGCAGAAACACCTCCCTTAGTCTTCAGAATACTGCAATACATAATCGGGCAAGAAGCTTGCTTGCAGAAATAATTTTGTGCAGTTTCTGTTCCTTTTAGGAGGAGATTTTGAACATAATTGTGTAGGAAAATAATAGTGAAGCAAAAGGTGTGAGAATGGAAGGAAATTAATTTCAGTAAACTCAGGAATCTGATATTGTACACATAACATTGTGAACTACTTTCTTAAGAACAAGTAAAAGCAAACACGAACTTGATTTGTACATTTTTGCTGTGAAAATTTTCTTGTGAAATGTTGCCATTTGTCTCATCTGCTCACACATTGTGTCTCAGTAGCAAGTGAAAAGAGCATCAGCCAGCACAGTAACACTAAAGAGTAAAACTTTTGCTGTAACTCATCCACCTGTTCCTTACACCAGAACATATTTCCAGATTTTGAGGATTAACAATATTCTGTGTACCTTTAGTCAAGCCCAAAAGACATACAACATAAAAGACAGTCCATAAAGCTGAACTCCCAAACCTAACATGTGCCTCGGGATGTACTGTGGGAAAGGCATCACACAACTTGAAGGCAGAGTTTAAGACAGAAAAAAGATGTTCTTTTAATACCAGTAATAACAGCATTTGATAAGTCCTCATAAAAACTCTACTGTGCTGTTATGTTTGTATAAACACTGGTAGGAAGGCTGTTGAACTATTTAGCAAGTTATTTTGCAGTGCATTATTTTGCTTCCTTTTGCTTCATCTGTATGTTCACCTCCCATTTGTTTTTCCATGCTCCTGTGAGACTTTAAACTCACATTTTAAAGATGGCGGGGGCCAAGTTGTTGCTGGTTTTGGGACATACAAAGCACACAGAAGTCTTGGTCTCAGCTGCTTTTGGAATGCAAATAATAAATTGAAATGATCCTACTTTTGACTGGTTTTTATACTTTCGAACAAGTAAAGCTCTGGTTCTAGTGAAAAATTTTGCGGATCTCTAACAGCAGAAGCGGGAGCTGTAGTATGGCCTTCAGTGCTTCCAGGAAGACATTCTGGTTGCTTTTTGGACACAGTGATAAAAAAGGTCCAGCAAGTGCCCACAATGTCACAGGACAAAGTTATTACACCTGCTTCAAAAGTAGCCAGGGTTGTGATGCAGGCAGTTCAAAGTATTTCAAAATTACTGGCTCTTAAAACTACACCTCCATTTGGAACTCTATTTCTTTTTTTTTTAAATGGCATACTCAGAAAGCTCAACTTCCCAGCCCAAGTACCCTTTCTCCCTTGGGCCACACCACTCATACACAGCTTCAAGACCACCATTTTTTTCATCCTCTCAAGCTCCGACATGGAAGTTTCTTTCCCTGATCCTTAGCTACCCCTCCAGGCCCACACTGCCTCGAGTTAGACTAGCAGCATACCCTTAGAAACAGCATAGCAAAACAAAAGGCTGCAATGTGTTCAGGTAAGAAAAGCAGTGAAAATTAGAGTTAATGAAGAGAAATTTTTTGTAAGACCAGCAGGCAATTTGCAGGGAAAAATTAACAGCCTCTTTATTATCTGTTTATTGCAGAATGTATTTTCTTGTTGGAAGACAGCTTACAACTTCTAAACACAACTTTAAAATCACAGGCCATTCACTCAGTTGATGTAAACAGGTGCAATACTATTAAAGCCACTGAAGATGTTCAGATTAGTGTAAATTGAAGGTAGTGAATTATTGCACAGCTATCACAATAATCTTTCTGCACGAAAATACAGAATATTCTCATCACTAGTTAGTATAACGTCTTTCTCACCATACTGCTTATTTTCTGTGCTATGGTCACTGTGATATTATGCACTGCCCAAGAAAGCTATTTTGGTCATCACTTCTAGGTCCTTGTAGTTCTCTGTGTGAAGGTCATTTTTTAGTGGTCTTACAGGCAGGCTCATTAAAAATAAAGTTTATGAGCCGGGAGATAGTGAAATGAAGCAGCTGTTAAACTGACACTTCAGTTGTCAGCCCAGCCTCTAGTTGCCTGCACTATATGGCTGCACACTTCAAAAATTACTGAAATGTTTAACTGGACTTTGACTCAGGGTCCAACTGCCTTTGTCCCTCAATTTATCAGAAAGTATGATATAATAAAAATGCCTCTTTATAAAGTCAGATCTCCTAGGCCTCTGGCATTGGAGTACAAATTTATCACTGCATAGTAATTACTGCAAACTTAACAGCTAGATGCGGTTTAAAAGGACAGAAAACAATGAACCCTCAAGAAACCTATAAAAGACTGAAAAGAATTATTAATTTGAAGAGTAACTACACCATCAACCATTTTTCATTATTTTTTAAGATGATTCTGGATTCATGGCTAGGTATTACTAATGATGTCATTAATACATTTTATGGTGAGGGAACTATAAGAACCCAAATTAGGAAGCCTTACATAGAAGTGAGGAAAGATAATTTGAAACAAAAATATGTCCTGAAATTACTCATAACCTGCAAACCGCTTTGCTTTTCAACTTCAGAACCCAAGACTAATATTTTGTAAAATATAGTGCTCTTAAGATGCAGAAATTCTAAGAATATTCACATCACACTTGTAATGTGATGTCATTGTGAGAAAGATGTTTCATATTTGACAAAATCTTCATCACAGGCTGTTTTTTTTCTGATAATCTATAGACAGTCCTTTAAGTGTTTTGGCACAGAACTTTCATTTGTTTTCCCTCAATATAATAAATTATTTACAATTTATTTGTCTATTTTCAGGTTGTTTCAGTGCTCAAGAATATTATTTCATCCATTTTTAAAATGAAACAGAGTAAGGTCTAAAGATAGGGCTATGCATCTTCAGGTATGCATTCAAATATTTATAACCTAATGTCATGCAAGAGATGTTTTCTATATATTCAGTATATTATGAAGGACATGGCTAAAGCAATACAAAGTAATTTTCCACTTTGTCATCAGTGAAATTAGTTAGTAGTCTCAATTTCAGTCATGATAACTCACTATTAAATAAACATTTTGTGCAAAGAAAGCAATCATAGATTCCCTTTGTGAACAGCAGAAAAGGGAAAAAGTAATTTGTGTACAGTGTGTCAAGGAAGATTAAGGATATAAATGAAGGAAAACTTCACAACTGTAAAGGAAAGGATGTACCACGGTTTGCCTGAACAGGCTATGCAGACTTCCATATTGGAGGCCTTAATAACAGCCAAGAAAAATAAAATGCTGGAATAACACAAGTATAGCTGATTCTGATAGGACACAAGTTTGGTCAGGATGATCTCATGAATTATAAAAGACTGAAAAGAATCTGTAACATCCCTGCAAATGTTCTGAAACCCAAATGAAAGCCTCCTATATTTTACCCCAACCAGAAAAGTCAAAGTTTAAGGAGTGCCCTGAAATTGAGCTTTTGCCTTCCTGCATTTATACAATCATGGTGTGCAGTCTTCTGAAGCAAATTTTTACTGAAACTGTGCTTCAATCTGTGCCTCTGTGCACTCAGCTGAAATGACTACAACCCCATGCTTTAAGAGACTTATTTGAAATGTATATAGATGAAAAAAAAAATTAAGATAGAGTCATTATACAAAAACAGTCATTTCACTGTCATATACTTCCAAATATTTTTAAGCAAAATGTTCCTCAAAACAGTGATTTGGTTTTAGAGAAAAGAAGACAGATTCATTACACAGAATCCTGTGCTGTTTTAGACATTAATCTCAAGCAAACTGAATATCTGCACAGATGTCAGAGAAATTGCATGTGCTCTTCTATATGTGATCAGGTTTATAGA
Organism: Mohoua ochrocephala; assembly: GCA_013398855.1. Lineage (NCBI taxonomy): Eukaryota > Metazoa > Chordata > Aves > Passeriformes > Acanthizidae > Mohoua > Mohoua ochrocephala. Next base: position 89,736 of record VZTA01000041.1, on the reverse strand, counting down.
AGAATCTTTGAAAAAAAGAATCTAGTATGTATGGAGGTCAAAAATGTTTTTAGAAGAATGTGAACAGCTCAGAGGAATGCGTCTTCTTCCTGTACCTTTTTTCTCTGCTCTCTTTTACAAGAAGACTCCTACTATGTTGTTCAAGAGATTTTTTTACCACTTTAGCCCATGACATAATTCCTTTTCAATTAACATCATCATCGTCATCATCATCATCATCATCATCATCATCAATATTGTCAATTCTAATCCTTGAGCTATAGCCATTACATAGGTAACAGAGAACAAGTTTCAGTATTTTGATTTGTGCATGGATCCAGCGAAACATTTTAATGGATATTTTGAATAGATAAGACTGCTCTCAGTAGAATAATAAATGAGTCTAGGGATGAGGAATGAATAATCATTGAACAGATCACTTCTTTTTTTTTTCTTATACTTATTTTTGTGTTTGTTGACCAAGATTTCTATTATTATTTTATTAAGTACTGCTCTTAAATGCTCCAATTATCTGTGGTTAAATCCTGCTCACGTTGGTATGTTGTGTGAGAGATCTTGTTGTTGTTATTGTTGTTTCTGTTTTTAACCAGAGGGCATGTCTTCAAGATTTGTGTTATCTATGTATAATGCAACCTGACAAGAGCAAGAGTTGAGAGGAAAAAGAGAATGACGACTCTGAGAGGGTTGTTTTCATTCTATGACAGACATAACATTGCTTGAGGTAAAGTCTCCTGGTTCTCCATACTGACTGAATGGCTGAGGCTACAGGTCACAAAGGGACGTACTACAAATGAATTGTCTTTCATTTTTTATGCTACATGGTCATCCTTGTAAGAATATGTCCCTGAACCATAAAGCTCTGATAAATGCTTCAATTTAAATGCTTATTTGATTTTAACCAATTTCTATACTTATTTGATTTTGTTTCTACACAGTCATTTCCATGACACTTCCTTCTGTTTGCAGGACAAACCAAAACAATTTTTTCAAGGAAATTAGCATTATTGGGGAGCCCTAATTTCTGCATGGGTGTGCTGCATAAAGTAATAAGCAAGAGAAAAATCCTTCAACCCTCATATACTTAATAAACCATGGTGGGGGAAGGCAGCAAACGAAGTAGTGGACAAAAAAACAAGGGAATGATCCCAAGAATAAGATGCTGTGACCAGTTCTTTCTCTCCTGCTGCCAAGCCAAACTCTTGCAGTCATTCCGCAGCTAGTGCCACACTCAGTTGGAGTGAAGGTTCCAGCAGCTCTGGTAGACTTTAAGGGAAAATTAGATGAAATCTTTCTTTATTGAGTTCTTAAATGGCTTTCTATTCCTTTACCTCTAGCCATACCCTAGTGAAGTTCACCTGTGGCTGCAGGGTTGGTTGGTTGGTTGGTTGGTTGGTTGGGAACATAAATGTGATCAGGGAAGGCTCAGCTGCTCACTACTGCAGCAGACACAGAAGCAGCAGCAAATACAGGAGCACATTTCATTTAACACACATATTAATCTTTGGTAAATGTGCGTGATATAGACATGGAAAAAGTATTATGGACCCTGAAATGATAGTGGGGACTTTTCTTTGAATTTAACAAGTGGGATTGGTTGGCTATTAAAAAACAGATATTCAAAAGCAGAAAGGAAGAAAAGGAACTCTCCGGGTTGAGTAAGTTGTGATGTGCTTCTGTAGAAAAGCAGGTAAATGTTTTCTCCTACCGTATAGCCTCTCTAAGATTGAGGTGCATGTATATGTTGGCAAGATCGTAGAATCATAGAATTATTTATTATTTATTATTTAGAATTATTTAGGTTGGAAAGGACCTTTAATATCATCGAGTCCAACTGTTATCTCAGCACTGCCAAGTGACCGCTAAAGCATGTCCTCAAGTGCCACTTCTATATGTCTTTTAAATACCTCCGGGGTTTGGGGCTTGACAATCTTCTCCAGGAAGAACTTTTCCTAATATCTAGTCTAAAGTTTCACTGGTGCAACTTGAGATCATTTCCTCTTATCCTGGCACTTGGTACCTGGGACAAGAGACCTCCTTTCAGGTAGTTGTAGAGTGCCCTCACCGTCAAGCCAACAGTGATACCAAAGTCATTAGCTTTTTTTCCCTGAAGTTTTAATTTTCTCCTGTGTAGAATGGGAAAATGTTAGTGAGGCAGGAGAAAACTATTGCCTGTCACGATCTCTTGATCAGTTGCTCTCTGACGAGAGAAAAGTTTGTCATCCTCCAGACAAGATAACGGAAGTGACAAAACAGAGCTGCAGATTCTGGCCTTACAAGGGAAGCAAGGAAAGGAAAGCAGATCATTTACTGACACCCCTGCCTACCAAAAGCTGTGAAGGTGGAGAGGAATAGCTGCCATATATCAATGTAAGTATAGACTGAGGAAGAACAAAAATGTTGTTTTTGAGGCCTCTGCATTCAAATCTATAAAACTAAGCCTGGCTGCTTTGCTCTGCAGCTATATAAAAAGAAATGAAGCACTAAACTAGCAAAAAAGAGGAGCAGTAAATTTTTTAGGAGGAAGCCTTTCATTCCCTAGAGTACAGCAGTCATTTCAGTGAGCAGTACATGGACAGGCTGATACGCTGCCCTTGTAATATAATTTGGAAAAACAAAATCATCTCTAATGAGCTGCAGCTGAGCAAATCATTATTCACCTCAGAGCTCTTTTTATCAAATTATATTTTAGCCAAGCACTTGCAAAATTGTGAATAACGCTGCTGTGGAAAAAGTTGAAACAAAATTATAGTATGAGCAGAAGCAGCAAAAATGCATTTTTATGGCTATATTATTAGTTTGGTATGTAAAGATTCACCTGCATAAGTTCCCATGCTCCTTTGTAAGTGCTAATATTTTGACATCAATGTGATAATTCATATGTAGATTTTTCCTTCCTAACTCTTAAGAGTTAAGAGATATTTAAGTTTTTTTCCAACTTTCTGATAAAAAGCAGACCATTTTGCGTGAGTTCATGTTATGTTAGGTGCTATATCACTAAAATTGGCACTGTGTTCTGGGACCCCCAACATAAGAAGGGCACAGACCTGTTGGAGTGAGTCCAGAGAAGGGCTGGAGATGATCACAGAGTTGGAGCACCACTCCTATGAGGAATGCCTGAGAGAGCTGGGATTGTTCAGCTGGAGAGAATGCTCCAGGAAGATCTTAGAGTAGCCTTCCTAAGTACCATTTTACAAGAACATGTAGTGACAGGACAAGGGGGAATGGCTTCAAACTGAAAGAGGGAAGATTTAGATTAGATATTAGGGAGAAATTCTTTACTGTGAATGTGGTGAGGCACTGGAACAAGTTGCCTGGAGAAGCTGCAGATGCCCTATCCCGGAGGTGTTCAAGGCCAGGCTGAATGGGGCTTTGAGGGACCTGATCTTCCGAAATGTGCCCTGCCCACGGCAGGGGGAATGGAACTTGATTTTTTTTAAGATCCTTTTCAACCCAAACCATTCTATGATTCTATGAAATTACTGCCCTATTTTTATCACAGCAACTAAATATAGAATTTCATCACCCAGGCTAGAAAACTGTGCTACACAGGTTTACAAAATGATCTGTATTAGTAGAGATTTTCTGATACTATTGGAGATGTCCTTCAGGAGCAAAGTTTCTTGATAACAGGCTTTAGTCTTCGTTTAGTCTTGGTTTTAGTTCAAATCTCTTCCAAACTAGAGTGTCCAAAAGACAAGTAGAGGAAAACTCACTTTAGGCAAAAGGGCTATTTCAGTGTGTAGTGAGACAATAATACATTATTAATACTTTTTTAAGCAGATCCCTTACAAAATTG
>VZTA01000041.1:59442-85911 GCA_013398855.1 Mohoua ochrocephala | reverse complement strand
TTTTTTTTTTTTTTTTTTTTTTGTAATTCAATAAATCTTACTGCTTAGTAGGAATGCATAACAGATTAGAAAATAGAAATAACCCATGTATTCAAGTATTTCCTCTATTTTCACAAAATCAGTTTCTAATGCTCCATGGTAAGATTTTATGTATTAATGGTTTTCATTAAAAATGGTCAGAAAAGCTTCAATATTCAATTTCTAAAAAGCTCATAAGATGTGAAATCTCATTGCTCTTCCACACCTAACTATTTTAATCTCATTTTAATTTTTTTCATTAGCTCCCATTCAAGTCTTTTGTTTCCTAGTTTTTAGATTTTGGACACTTGGGGAGGAGATGAGCGGTTTCTTGTTTCAGTTTGTGTTTTTCGTTTTGTTTTGTTTTAGTTTGGGTTGGTTTGGTTTGGTTTGGTTTGTTTGTTTTGCTGGTTTTTTCTAATTTAGGTGGCTATTATCCATAGAATGGATTAAGAATAGATGAAGAATTCTTTATCTATGCCTCTTGGAAGTGGGATAATGTAGGATACTCCTAATTCTGGGGTCTTGCTTCTTAGTCTTGTTGCTCGTACCATACCAAATTCCATAGGCTTCAAGAGGGTATGAAAGCAAAATGTGTACTCTTAATTGAGGCATTTCAGTCATCTTTTTTCTTGGACACCATCTGAAATAGGTCTGTGGGCTCCTAATCACTGATTCTATTCTTGGTTACTCATATCTAATCACAGTACAAATAAATTTCTTAGTCTCAGGAAAGATTTTACCCTGTTTATCCAAATAAAGTAAAAAAACCCTAAAGCATACCTCAGAAGACACTAGTACAAATAAGCCAAGTACTAGGTAAAGTAGATAATTCTATGTAAAATAATCAGGCAGACCATTTTCTGCTTCCAGATCAAAAGAAGATAATGAGCAGTGAGTAGCATACTTCATAATATTATACAGACTAAGTTTGGGTCATTAGATCATTATCTAATCTGCATTTCTACATATAACAGTCGATTAAGCTAGCAACAGATACACTTTAAAGAGATTAAAACATGCTAGTTAGATTGAAGTAGTTCAGTTTTCAGAAAATGAAACTATATATGCCAAGGGTAGAAAGAGAGAACAGGCTTCAGCAAGGTCCATAACTTCTGCTAGAGCAGAAGTTGATTTGGTAAAATGGTCTGAAAACCCAAATTATGTCTATCCTACAGAAGGGGAAAAATCCTCCAAATTCTGAGAATTTAATATGGAATTACAGGAAGGAAGGAAATTCCTCACTATTAACAAAACTCTGGTGATCAGTATGTGACTAAGAACTTTCCAGAAGGAACTGAAGAAAGGATATCCTCTGCCACTGGATTTTATTAAACCTTATGACTTTACTTCATCTCCATTCACAATAAAAAAAGACACTTGAAAGGATTTCTTGTTGTAATCTCCTCTTTCTCAAGAACACATTTAACAGCTTGCACATCATTGGGCAAAATAGTCTTCTCAGCTACAAGGACTGGTAACAGACTCAAGGCACTGCGCTTGACTAAGAACATATTCTTAATGCAAAGCTGCAGATACTGCAAACACATTAGGACAGTGCAAGAAAAGCAGAACAAAATCTGGTATATGATCTGTGATGTTTCTTTTTCTGCTCATCAAGTTACAGCTTGATCCTCTAGGTTATGATTCCAGGAGGCGAAGTATACTTATTTGTCACTTTGAATTTTCCACTTATAGTGCTTTAGGAAGAATAATCCTAATTAGGTTCTTTAAATATTATTATTAGAGCTAAGCAAATAATTTCCCAAAGGTTTATTTCATGGATTTGGGCATTTTTGTCCCTTAACATGCTCAGTGAATAAATTTTCTTATTAGTCAACCAGCTGTATAAGCTGGTCAAACAGTATTTATTGAATTCATTTGATGATTGATTTGTACCAAATGTTGGATAAATTATTCATGACTAATTGGTTCCGTTATTCAAAGAGATCTAATTATCATCCCTAGTTTTAAAAGGAACCTGTACTCCACAGTGCACAAGGTAAAATAAACTAGCAGAAGTACAGGCTGTACATTTGTAGCATAGCTGACATGCCTCCTTCTCTGAACTGCTTTTCCTCAAACTCCTATCATGTAGGACACGGTGCCCTTGAAAGACATAAACTGAGTGTTGATCTCCACAAGTCAAACCATCCCCCTCTACTATTTCATCATGTTCGAGTGCATAGTCTCTTCAGAGGCCCTGTGGTTATCATATTTTTACCATGCCAGGGATTTTCTGAGTTTTCCTATGGAGATGTAGGAACATTAAGAAGGAAGAGTGGCTAGGCACTAATTCAGAAGACTTGAGATAAATTTCCTGCTTAAGTGGTCTCAGTAGTCCATTAACAAAAAATGGACATGTAGTACAGACAGATCTCAAGAATATGTTGAGGAGATATATTAATTTAAGACTATGAATTACTCTGAAACTGTTGCAACAGAATATGAAGTATAATATTGACATATATATCAAAAAGGGGTCCACGAGTCCAGACGACATAACTTAATCAATAGAAAACCCTGTTTTCTTCTGAGGTGCCATAACCTACATCTGAAGCACCAGGGCATGCAGTAGAGGCAGTAAGTCTGCCTGGCACATTCTGTAAGTGATTGGAAAAAGCTATGCTGTTCATGGTGCTGGTAGTTATGAGCAAAGTACATTATCTTTAGCATTATGGATATATTTTTAGCTTTAATGACTCTCCATCTTTACAAATAGACTTTCAAATGGATTTTGAGATCAAAATATGGTACCATTCTAGCATGATTTACAGAGCTACCGTGTTGGTCTCAATACAAGTCTTGAGTCAAGCTGAAGAACACACAGCACTAGCTGTGTTTCTGCTACTTTAATACTGCTTATTAAGGGCTGAAATTTGTCCCATGTCACTTCCAGGTGAGTAATAGAGAAAACTGCAAAAAATACAAGACGCTTTGTGCATGAGGCAGTGAACCTACAGTAGTTACATACAGTAAGGAAACAGTCTTCAGGGGTCAATCACCTGTGGTTACGTGGTAAAATTCTACACTATATATAGCAAAGAATTGTGGTTTCCTCACTTTAAACTCTCTCTCACTCCTCTGTCCCAGAAAATCATCCTTTTATTGCCTGCTGACAATGGCCTCTCTGTTATGCTATCCTCTAAAGGATGGTGGGCATTGTTTGGGAGACTGCTCAGTGGTACGGTCTGAAATGGTGTCAGGGAGCATGCAAACGGAGACACAGTTAAACAGAGCAGATGACTACAAGGATGGCTTTTAAGCTTAAGTTTACCAGTATAACTATAAGCTTCCAGTTCAGCACTTGTGTAGCCAGGTCAGCAGGGTCTGTGGCCAAGGAAGTCTTCTCTGACTCTTATCATATTGAACACTTTTCTTTAGATAACATTTTCTTAGGCACGGCATCATGTGAATTCCACTGCACGATTTCTGGTTCTAGATCATATGCGGCTTGTTCAGAGGGCAAAAATACAGGGACTTGTCTCTATTCTATGCTTTAATGTATTAAACATTTTATTTATGTATATAAACTGCTTTATATCAACTTCAGAAACATATTTTTTTTTGAAGACTATGCATCTAATTTTCTTTTATCTATTTCAGATAATAAATGAAAGGGATTCAGCTCAGACTCAGATTTTATGGGAACATTCAAAGAACTGAGTGATACCCCCCTCTATTCCTGGTCTGAGTTGGTAAAATAACTTTATTGGTAAGTTAAGAACACTGAGACATCTCATAAATGCTTTCATAAGCACACATATTTATTATAGCAACACCGTCTGTCAGCAGCTTCCTTATAAAGCCCTATTTTCAGGGATTTATGGAACTGACATATGTATCGTGGGGGGACAAGCCTACATTTGCAGGGCGATGACCTTATAGGTCTTTACCTCTATTTTCTCTGATTCTTTAAATATGCTGCGTTGTTCACTTTGAGAAGCAGAAAGATGTAAGACAAGACCAATTTTCTCTGTGAACAGCTCCAAAATGTAAAAGAAATCCACTTTTCTTCTTTAGTTTGTATGCATATGAACGAGAACTAAATTTTGTGCAGCAATAACGTGTTTAGGTGCTCGAGTAATTTTAAAGAAGCTTCACCTATTTTCAAATGTTCTTTGCAGAAAGAATATTTTACAGTGTCATTTACTCATAATTAATATTTTTGAAAAGGAAATATAGAAAAAAAAAGATAAATCTGCTCTACGTTAGAAATGTCTTCTTTTGTTCAACAAGTCAGACTTGTGACTCTTGAAAAATTACCGGTGCCTACCAAAGCCAGGTAAGTCAAACCACCGAATCGCATGAAACAGCATTTTGCATAGTTTGAATTGCAAACTAGCGTAGACACAACATACGAAATTGTTGCAAAAGAATAAAATACCGAAATTATTAAATGCAAAAACTATTACAGCCAACTTAATGTGTTTTTTGAGCATGAACACTAAAGGGAGAGACGAACATGCAAGCAGCTGTGTAAAATAGAAAAGTTTCTGTGTAGTGGGGAAAATTCCTTTGACAATCTATTCTGTCCTATTTTAAAAATAATTCTTGCTTTGGCCTACCCTGAAACTGAATCCCAGGCCTCAGATAAATTGGATCTAACAAAACAGAAATGCAGCTCAAAGGAATTAATCAAAATCTCCTCTAAGTAGCAATCCAGATTTGAGGCATGGCAGCCAACCTACTGCTTTTCACGCCACCAAAGAATTTTAAACATATTACAGAAGTGTTGCACTTGGTTGAGGGGTTGGGAAGTTATGAAGCATAGAGCTGTATTAGTGTGCCTCTGCTGAATGATAAACGGAGCAGTGGCCTTTGGAAAAGGATGCAGAGTAATAAGAATGTCAGTGGAATATATCACGCAAGGAAAACCCATTGTCCATGAGAATCTTCAAAGGCTCACTTCCCACTACAGTACTAACCTGGCTGAATGCTCCAGCTAGGGACATAGAGGGTAACCAATATACCTAACATATACCGTGGTAGCATATTTATAAAGCAATATACATAATGTATTACATCTATCCATGGAAACATATTTAGGCAGTACATAATTATACAATGCCTATGCTTTGCAAAGAAACTTTTCGTTAGGCTTTTTGAAAAAAACCCATGTAGTATTTCTTCATCTGGAGTTACTTTACCTTTTCCAAGACACTGCGATAGCTTTACCCTATAATCATTTCCTATTGTTACATTTGAAGGTGAAGTTCTAAATTCGATAGCAAAAAGAAATATTCCTGGCTTCCTACTCTGCAATTAAAGAATTCACGGTATTACAAAATTCTCAGCAAGTTGCTCTTCCAGTAAATCTCATTTATTCACATCTCATTTTCTAATAAACTAAAATGTGTCTTGCCTCTGACCCCCATAAAAAATTCACAGAGTGGACATGAAAGAAGGGAATCTGATTCATTTTTCCACTTCTAGAGTAAGACAAGGCTTATTTCACAAACGCCAGCATTATACACGATCAAAATAATATCCTTTAATATAAATTATTCTTTCTCAGATCTATTTTCCTCCTGGCATTGCTTATCAGAAACCTAAGAGTAAATAAGTAAGTTTCTTTTCACTCCAATGATTAGTAATGAATAAACAGAGCAAGTACTAAAGCTGACTTTGCACCTACTGAATGCTGCAAGTGTCTGTACTCGTTTGATATGCATCTAGCAAAGCTTGGATGTTCCCAAAAGGCCACTCCATGAACACTGAGAGAGCAGCGTCTGCTAGTGGTGCCTGTAAGACACAAAGAAGACAGAAAATATTTATATAAGTGAGAGCAACTGGAAAGAATGAACCTTATTTAATCTATATTCCATGCTGTTTTAAAGGCACACACAGAAACAATTTCATGCAATGATCATCAGTGTATAGAGAGTAGCATAAGATTCTGAAACGCATTTCAATGTTTACTTGATTGCTTTTTAGCAGTGTTTTCTTAATTAGAAAGATTTTTTTTATGTTTTCCCTCATTTTCATCACTTTGCCTGATAGATCCAGTCAAACTGATTTCTCGTCAGCTTTTTCTCTGTGGCTATAATGCTCATATGCATGTGTATACATACGTATATATATAGATATATATATACACACACCACAGACCCATGTGTATGTGTAAGAGACAGCATATGAACATGTGTATATTTGCATGCCTATGCATAAGTAAATATATAGGTTTATATAGATATATTCACATATATCCATATTTATATGAGTCTACTAATAATTCATTTAGGACACAATGCAAAACATTTCTCCCCTTTTTTATCATCATGAGATTTCAAAGTAGTACTGTACCTGTGGCATTGAGAGGACATCGATTGAATGCCATATCCCCAGCTGGGGTCCTTTTCCACACCATGGACATCAAATAGTCTTCAGGACATATTTCATAAGGCGCTGTAATTTATAAATGAGAATTTAAACAGAAACATTAACGTATTTTATATCAGGAAAATAAGTGTTCAATTTCATCCTATTTTTTCCTGAGATGTGTATGTTAAAATAACTTGGGTTCATTTTCAGTTTGAAGTACAAAAATGAGAAGCCTGAAATTTTGCACATCGGTCGTTGTGATGGTGTTTGTTTCATATAACCCATGGCTTTATTCTCTCCAGCAAGCAAGCACTTTTTAGGTTGTAGCTGCAATGTTAATAGGTTTGAATCTTTCCTTGTTGCTCTATTTTGATCAATAACACTAAGCAACTACCATAAGATGATGAGACTTAAAGTGTGATAAGCGGTGATGCTAATCTTAAACTAAAATTTGTAAAGATTTTTCTAAAATTGAATCTGTATGTGAAAGAATCAGTTCTGAAAAGACAGTTGAAACATTAAATGTGCTGAAGGTGCTACATGAGACCTGTATATTCTGAAGGTTATTATAAAAGCAGGTTGTTTCTTTGAAATGTGTTTCAGTACAAGTTGGTAATTAAGAAAGTATAGTCAATTATGTGGGACTGAGTGTCTATAAAACAAAATAACCTTTTACTGGTTATTGCAATACCATTTAAAGGGAAAAATATTGTCACAATTTTGTAGTAACAGAACTGCATGGGGAAAAATAAACTTCAGCAAATGCTTCATGTTTTATTTTCACATGGTCACGACTACAGATTCCTTTTGCTCTTTGTATTTTACTGTAGATTCCAGTTTATGATTTTTGAGTAAATTAGATTAACACAGAAAACATCTGGCTGAAGATATCTCACAACTCACATCACTGACATGTTAGTTACTGAAATCTAATTCGCTCCAAGTTCAGCAGAGAAAATCAGGAATTGTTTATTATTCTGTGTATTTCCAGAAAAAAAAATATAACCCTGCTGTATGGTTACATATAACCCTGCAAAGTGGTTACAAAGCAAGAAAAAAGAAAAGAGAAAGGAAATTCATTCTAGCAGATGGTGTGATAAGGCAGAAAGCAATTCAATGATTCACCCATGGTTGCACGGGAAATCTCTAGCAGAGGCAGGAACAGACTACAGATTTTGCCCATCCCATTATCTAACCCATAAAATCGTCCATCTTCCCTGTTCTGTACTTCTGCTGGCGGAAGTGTGAGCAAGGGAACTGAGTAGACTTTTGCACAAAGCTGTACCCTCTCTTTGCAGAGGACAAAGAATACCTAGCAGATGGCTCAGTAATACTAATATGAATCACAGTTGGGCAGAAAAATTGCTTGCTAAATTTGCCTCACCATCAGCATTCCTGAATCGTAAATCAAGACAGTTGGTGCTGCTAAAAAAGCAAGAGATCCATTAATGGCAAAACCCAAAGAAAGTCAGTTATATTCATAATCCAGAATACTAGCCCTGCTTCAGATATGCCCACAGAGTGAATGCACCAGGACAGAGTTATACTGGGAAAAGCCAGATTTTGATCAACATAAGCCATCTGGTGACATAAGCAAATGCAGTTATCATTCTATTATGACCTTATAAACAAAAGAAATGTTCTGTTTTGGGGAGTGTAAATTAACATAATAAGGAGGTAATATTATAAATTACATAAATTTGCTAGTGCCTAGAGCTCTTTGAGAACTATATTTGCTATGCAGCTGTGGCCATCTCAAATGTGTTGTGTTCACTAACCACCACTTTAGGTGTTGATTCTCAGAACTAAAACTCTTATTTCCCTCCACATACTGAATGTTAAATGTGAAGGTTTTTTTTGAAAAATATATATACATGCACACTTAAATACACCATATTTTCTCTTTTACATTAGCAAGTCACAGGCAATATCAGAGACTTCCCATCTATTCGGAAGGATACTAGTGTGCTTTTGAATTAAAGTTTATCAAGATTATATTGAAACTTTAACCTAGTGCCAGAGATTTACAGTGCACTTGTGTGTTGTGTTCGAAGTAAAAGGCACTCCCAAGGCCTAGAGTTATCAGGAAAGAGGTGTGGGAGCAACTGGAACTTGGAAGAACTGTCACTTAGCCCACACAAAGAAGTTTTCCCGGTCTCTGGCTGACTCTTGGCCTTTTAATGCCTGGTATAAGGATCAAGGAATCAAGGAATGCTGCAGATAAAAACAAACTTGTTCTTCCCCAAGCTAAAACATATTTGGCAGAGCTTACTCATCAGGCATCCACCTACATTAAAGCATCTGTGAGGCTGCAACCCATGTCCCACTGGAGCGGTACTATATCTGAGTTAAAAAGCCTCATTGATCCTGCTGGCTCTTCTCAGGACCAGTTAAAGTATTTCTGTAACTATGGCACAATTAATTCACAACACGCCCACAGATAAATATGAGTTTGCTCTACAAAACCACAGAGAACCACTAGAATTTAGAAGCAAACAGCAAATACTGAGGTAAAATTTGCTAGCATTGGCAAATAAAAGACAGGCCTCTTTCACTCATGACGTGAATCAGCAGTATCTTCCCACACAGAGCAGGCACTCAAATGTACCACGTTACACCCCTGTAATGATAGGCCTGAATTCATCCCACCTAAGCACAAACACTCAACAAAGTCAATGGTCTAGAAGCACGGTCTTCTTCTGATATCACTGGAGAGAGGACGTGCATCTCTCAGAGGCAATCGACTCACTTGGAATCTGCGGAAGCCCTGTACAACGCACAAAGCAAGAGACACACGCGGCCTCACAGAGTTTGCCATCCATGCAGGCAGATAACAAATATGGGAAAGGGTAACGAAAGGGTGAGGCACGTTAGCCTACGGCACACAGTAGCTCAAATGATGGTAGAACTACAGCTCCTCTCTTGAATCGCAATTCAGTGCCCCAGGCAAAATCATCATAAAAAAGGCAATCTGAAAAAAGCTTTTGAATGTCTTATAGAATAGTGTTGTAATCAGAGACAAAACAAAAGCCAAAGTTTTAATTTTATTATTTAGCTGTTGCCCATTATTCGAATCTTTTCCCGTCTCATATTCTCTCTCACCTATCTAATGCTGCTGTGAAAAAAACTTCTACCATCAGTAGGAAATCATTAGCTAGTCTTTGGTAGGCGTTGTGCACTCTTGTCTTTCTTTTAACTAACAAGATAGTCTAGCGTTGTTTTCAGTAATATTTTGGTCTAAAGGGTTCCTATATTAGGCTCTCTACTACTGAAAATATGCTGAGAATCTCTTTTGAGTAGAATCCAGGTATAGCATTAATATTGGAAACATGTATAGAGTTAATACAGATTTAACTATTAGGGAATTAAGTATTTCTGGAAACCAATACTGTATTATTGGAACATGATATATTCTTAAAGCTGTCATAAGAACATAGTCCTATTTTTATAAAAATAAATTTACAGAAGTCTTCTATCCTGAATAATGCTGCACTTTGTTTTTGATTCCCACATCTCTTCATTTTTACTGACACATTTGGTGGAAATTGCCTTATTTCTCTTACACATTCTTCTACAAGTTTCGGATCATCTTGCCATCTAACTCCTTATCAGATGCAATTTCTTTTGTTACCTAGCTGCCTCCATTATTCTTATGGGACAGACATAGTGTTCATTCATCTTGTGTAAGTTTTCTGCCGTGACTCCTGAGTGACTACTCGTTTACCAAATATAGAAGGTTTTTTACTTTCTCTGATTTGTTTCCAACTTTCTGAAGTTATCCTTCACAGAAAAATATTTTGAGTGCAGAGTACTGTTGACCTACTAGGAGTGAAATTTACCTTTAAACATTTGGGATGCAACAAAGGAACAATAACTGAACCCAAAACATCTTCAGATCTTTGTTTTTCATTCCCAGGTTATTATGCAATGGAAGTAAAAAACAGTTTTAAAATTTATAGTGTGAATAAAAACAAATCACAAAGAAAGATACTCAAAATTTGTCCAGAACCAAGCTGTTTGAGAAACCCAGTTTTAGATAGTTGTTCTGAGCCTGCCTCTCTTAATGCTGCTGAACGTAATTCAGTCCATGCCCCAGTCATTTGAAGAGAATCACTGATGAACTGGTGAAGAAAATTTTGTACAATGTTCAGATAATGCAGAACTCAAACTACAGAATGTCCAGTCAAGATTTTCAGTTATCAAGTAAACAGCCCTGTGTTCAAAGCATCTTATTAACATCAGCCACCAAAATAGAAAAAGGCTTTATTACCCTTTTGCTTCCACAGTTTAAACCACCTATAATTTAAAGTCTATAGACCTCTGAGTGATACAAGCAGGTGCAGCTTCATAGCCTTTACAAAAATGTCACATGGTTCTACGCACCTGAGGACCTTGTTTTATGCTAAGCAATGCTAACACAAGAAAAAGGATCAACATTTTAGTTTGTCACATTTTTCAGTGGCTTACATAGAACAAGAAACCAGTGAGACAAAAATAGCTTTTCTGAGCTATTTTAGGGCTATGGAAGAAAAACATACAAATAATGAAATTTGCTTATACTTTGAACAACTCTGTATAGCACTTTCCAGTTTTACTTCTTGTTTATAGAATGTAAATATGTATATAATTTTATAAAATTTCGGTAAATTATCCACTCTCTACATTTAAATCTGAGAGTCTTCAGTAAATGTCAGTCGAGAGGCAAATAAATCTGTAATTCATGTCTAATTGTCTGCACAAACATAGCTTATTAAAAGGTGCTTTAGGTTATAGTTTCTATAAGCACACTAAATCTAATCTGGAATTAATCAAGTAAATAAATAAATTTACCAAATGGCAAATAAAGCTCTGGGTGCATTTGACTTGTAAATACATCTGTAAAATATTTTATTAACAGCAGGTGGCAACCTTTGAAAATTGGACTGCAGCAGTATGGTTTTACTTTCAAATATACGAACGCAAATTATTTCAAGAATGGTTTCATAAGCAAAAGCTGGTTCATCTGACTGTCTGCTTATTGAGAAGACTCATATTAATCTTCTATTTAGTGTTGTACTTTTATAGAGGAAGCCTGCATTACCTATGGAAATTAGTTTGCTTAGGAATCCAACGCAAATACTATTTTGCACTGCTTTTCAAATAATGAAATTTTTATTAAAATTAAAGAGATCATTTAAAAAGCAAGTTAAATTCAGTTAACTTCTACAGTATAATGTTATAACTTTCTAACTACAAACAGTCTTTTTGTTGTTCTTCAAATGCAATGAGATTAATTGTTCTACTGCACTGCAAATACCTTGAAAACTGTTCTTTGATGGCTGTCGAGGGATAAGCCTGCTGCCTAGGAAAAATATGGGCTTGATAACATAAAATTCACATCTGATAAATTTCTCATTTCCTGACCCAAAGCATCCCTGCCATTTAAGTCCTTTTCTGACTACCAGAGAACACAGCCAGCGAAATGTCCAGAAGTCAGATTGCTAGATTGATTTTTTGCTGCTTCCTGGCTTTCAGTTAAGATCACATAATTTCCCAAGTGAATGGCTAAAACATCTTACCCTACTAACACCTTATTTTGTTATCTTTCACCTATCCAACAATGCATCCTTTTACTTTAGGACAATGTGTGTTTACTGATAAATATGATCTGATTCACCAGATAGTCTTCTTTATTCATCATTTTCGAAGAAGCTCAAAAGTACACTTTTATTAGATTTCAGTGGGAAAGACTTAAATCTGTTGGGAGGGCAAAGTAAAAAGTGATACAAAGCATTATATTAAAAAAGTGATATTTAAGCATTATATTAAAACAGGAAAGATGTGTCTTTCTTTTTAAATTACTTTCTTTTTTATAAAATGTTGCTCATGTACTCATTCATTCATTCATTCATTCATTCATTCTCTACACTATGGTAAGGCTCACTTTATCCCTTATTTTTACTGAACTGGAATTTACCACAAATGTATTAGAAACATCACTTGTACACTGAATAAAAGGAATTCCAAATTACAAAACCGGCCCTGATATTCTCAGATACAGTGCATTCAAAGAGATTTTCTGTAGCAAATTGTTCATGTTCCAAATACTATAGGCATTCCTAGGCAATCAAATGTTTTTGTGATAACTTTTTTTTACTATGGTATTTTGCTTTATTCAAAACATGATGCATTGCTCATATGTCCAATAGACCCAATTTTCACCTAGCTGCATAAACAGAAATCTACTGAGAAAACCAGCAGGGACTTGTCTAAAGCAAGGCTAAATATGGCTCTTTATGGCTATTGCTCTACGGACATTGATCTTGTCTTTCCTAAAGATGCCCCTTGCAGTACACCATATTGTAGTGTATATAACAACAGCAATCATATTTTCATCTCACCAGGACACCTCTGCTCACTGCACCGTCTGACTTCCTCTCCGGTTCCTTCACACTGTTGCCCAGTCACAGCAGCACCTTGACAGATCCTTATCCGCCTCTCCCAGCCACCATCACAGGACTTGGAGCAGCCACTCCAGTGGCCCCACTGGTTCCACTGGCCATTTGCTGTTTGGAAAAATATAGTTACAGTGGTGACATGATGACAGTCATAATGGAGAATTAATATTTTTTGAAATTTATTTGTATAGTGCTGCTATACAGTAATGATATACATTTACAATATGCCTTAAAAAAACATAAGTGAAAACATTTTTGCATGTGATATTTTAAGATCTTGATTTTTACATGCTCTGACAGAGCAAATGAGGCTTAAATGTAAGTACATACAGAATCTACACACCCTGGAAGGCTACTTTTGTACTGAGAGAGGATCATGAAGTAGTCTCAGCACAAAAAGGAATCAGTTCATATACATTTACTTTCTAGGTTCGTGAAAAACTTAAATTTTTTAGGCTTCAAACATATCTGCCTAAAACTGCAGAATGTCCTTCAAACAGCAATAAAAGCAAAAAGCTGACGTGCAGCCTTCATGCAGCCTTTCAGGGCACATTTGTTAGCTTTTTACCTCATCAAGTAAATTAGAATGAGGCCCCAGGACTCACAGAATCACAGAATGGTCAGGGTTGGAAGGGATCTCTGGAGATCTTCCAGTCCAATGCCCCTGCCAAGGCAGGATCACCTAGAACGGGTGACACAGGAGCACATCCAGGCAGGTTTTGAATGTCTCCAGAGAAGGAGACTCCACAACGTCCCTGGGCAGCCTGTTCAGTACTCTGCCACCCTCCACGTAAAGAGGTTCTTACTCATGTTGACATGAAACTTCTTGTGTTGTAGTTAATGACTTTTGTTTTAGCCTGCCTGTGGGTGCAGCTGCTGTGCCCCTTGCAGCCTGCCGAGGCCACCCTGCCACGTCCGCCCTGCCCCGGCTCGGAGCTGCCTCCAGCCTGGCCCCGGTGCCTGCCCGGCGCTGGAGCCGTCGGTACTCACCGGTGCACTCGGGGTTGTAGCACTCCCGGCTCTCGGCCCAGGGCCCTCTGCACTCGGAGCCGCCGTGGGCCGCCGCCGTGCACTGCCTGCTTCGCTGCTGGGTGCCATTGGAGCAGGTCACCGAGCACTGGCTCCACGAGCTCCACTCCTGCCACTGTCCGTCCACTGCCGCCGCGGCCACAAAAGAGATGGACACAGCAGAGTTATCACCGGGGCCAGGCAGGTGACCGCAGCCCCTCGGGCTGGGCCCAGCCTGGTTTCTTACAGCAATCAAATACAGAAACCAACATTATGAACGGCTTTAAAACAATTTAAAACTGTTTTTCTTTTTCTTCAAGTAAAGAGCATTCTATCACCTCTAATTGTAGACTGATATAAAAAAGGATTAAAAAATTATTTTGGTCACATACAGTTTGAACAGTCTTATTAAAAATGAGGCCTTATAAAAAAACCTGATCTTTTTAGGAAAAACTGAGGGCTGTTCTCGTATCATGTAAATAAACCCTGAGCCCATTGAAGTAATTTATAAGAACCGCAGTGATAGTTCACATAGGTCAGATTATAAAGTTATTGGTCCTGATTGTGAAACTAGATGTCTTTAATTGGACAGGAAAAGGAAAATGGGAATTACCACTTTGCCTCACATACAGACTCTCTTCTCTGTATTAACAACGCTGAATATATTTTTATCACTCATCCTCCCTGTAAGGTAAACGATCCCAGTTCTTCAACATCCTTTTGAGATAAAATGTAGCAGGACAGAAACCACTGGCCTTCATTCCTTCCTTATCAGATCTGCTGTTGTGTTTGCATATTGCATTGTCTCCTTTCTGAATTTGTCAAGTTAAATGTCTAAACAATATGGAAATGGTGGAAATGGTTCTGTATTTAGTAATTTTCATTAGCCCATGCACTTGAGTTTGCATGGATATTCTCCTGAGTAAAGGTTAATGACTGTTATTATTAATTTTGTATATCAGAAAGCTTCTTGAGGTAAATGAAAATATTAAAAACCAAGATAATGAAAAATATAAACCAATTATGCTTCCATAAAAATTAAAATTTATATGGTCGATAATAATAGGACTAGACAGTATGTTTAAAAACAGGCAAGCATTATGAAACGTGTTATGACTAATTGTGCTAATTCAGGATCCTGCATTCATACAGATTTCGGCAATCATCTGTTCCTCATTGCCCCTGCAGTTAAATATAATCTCAAAATGTAGGTTCCAATATGATTTTGATTAATACTCGTCTTTGAAAACCTGGTTCTATAACTACTAGTGCTATATAAGCACCACCACTCCAAACAAGGAATTTCCCTTGGTGCACTTGCCAAACCCCGTTTTCAGGATTCTTCTAAAAGGGAGTTGGAATAGGAGCTCTCTAAGTTGATGGTGTTAATATCTAAAATAGGAAGCAGAATCTTAAAGTTAGTGATTAAACATACTGTTCTGTGTGAGTGCATCACTGTTCAGCGAATAATGGAGGCAAACTATTTCACTGTTGTCAGACATTAACAACAGAACATTTCAAAGATACTATCCATATCCTGGGCCCAGGATCTCAGCACCAGTGAATTAAAGGAAGAGATTTTCCAAGGCTTTTCCCTAAAGTTCTATATTAAATATTCTATGTAATGCCTGGTTGTGAAGCACTTCTCAATGCAGATGCCTCTGAAGCTATGAAGCTGCGCCCTAATAATTTATTCAGCAGAAAATGGAAATCTTTCCAAACATGGAAGCTAGTTCCACTCATTAATCATAAAAGGTTTATGTGAAGAGGAAAACATTATGGAAATTACATTTCAATGCACCCTCTTCAGTTTTATTCATTGCTATATAGTATTATTTAGGGTAGGAAAGATCGAATCAATTATTATACTGTCTTTGGAGAAAACTCATTCTGTGGCTTCTCATATATATTTCATACATCTCTCTTATTTATCTTCAGGAGAAAATAGCATGTGAGTTTTCTATTTCAGAAATACCCTTAAAAAATAGAGAATTCAACATGAAGATTCCCTTAAAAAATTGAACATGCAAATTGCAGCAAATCTCAATATTGAGCAAAGACTTAAAAGTGTTGCTTTTAAATGTAACAGTATAGAACTGCCTCTGAAAGCCATTTAGGTACAAATGACTGCTCAAAATCCAGAGTTCTCAAACAATTGTTTATTTTGACAGATTAGGTCAATCAGATTAGGTAATATCTTTTGTGTTTCCTCGCAGTACTGAAGTGAATTGGATGCATTAATTTCTTCTCTGCTGTTTTATCGGCATTTTTCTTGTTGACAACTCTGCTCCAATATAATGTATCATATTGGTTACTTTGGTGTTCACACATGTAAAACTGCACAGCTGCCAATGTGGCCAAAAACTGGATTAATTCATAATTTTTGTGGCTGCATTTAACACTAACACCTTTCCACAAATTTTATCCTAAAGTTAGAATACGCTTTGCTGACCAGAAGAAAAGCAAAGTTCAGGTTTCATAAAACTCTTAGAAATGTAGCTTTAATAAGGCACTAAGTTCCATTTTTTCCTTCATTTCAGTTTTCAAAACATTAAACAACCATTTGCTAATGTGATGTCTGTCCATCAGTCCTTTACAGGAAGAGTTCTAGTCATGGAGAATCTATTTGCAGCAGTGCTGTGAACTGTGAATAGTCAACAAACCCACTGCATGGGCAACCTTCACACTGCCAAACAGAACTCATGAAAGAAATTTCTCACATTATTGCTATCTGACATGCTTTTAATACCTAAGTACCAGAATCAGTTCAATAACCATAAATTATTATTATATATAATCTTCTTTATGGTTATTGAATTTTTTGTAATACTGGGGTATTATATGCACTCATATATGTGTATACATATATGTATATATGTACTCATATATATATGTACACATGCATTTTGAAAAATTTGGTCTAAATTAATCATAATCTAAAGACAAGAAGTAAAAAATTAATTTTGAAAGAATACACTTTTTTTAGTTAGCTTCAGTTTTAGTGGACGGACAGTTTAACATGAAGCCCACGCACTGTTTTTTTGGTTAGTGGTAATTTTTTGAAATTGGTTTAGCACATAACTCCCTGAAATGAGGCACCTAAAATCTGTACCATAAGGACTTAATGGGGATTGAAATAATGCCCTAGCTTATGTGAGCCTATCTGTCTGTACACATGCAAATAATATCCACTTTGAATAAATTAGCAATTTAAATATTATGGTTTCACAAATATGTTTGTCATATGATGAATAAATAATTACAGTGAACATCTAAGCAAATGTAATTCACACAGATACGGTGGACACAAACTACTTGACCTCTGAATGTCTCTCTCTAAGCCACACTCAGAAAGTTGTTTGCCTTTTGGTTCTCTGAGACCCATCCTGAACCAAGATTTCCTACACAATATACTGTGCCCTACAGAGAGAATAGCTCAAAGAAACTAAAAATTGTTTGCTTGTGTCTTGAACAGTTACCATCCTGGCTATATACTTCAACCACTACAGTCAGAATTAGGAACAATATTACCCAATCTAGTCACTTTGGATGATGTTTTGTTTTTTCCTATGTGCAAAGGGCTGCAAAAGAAACCACAAACAACCCACATTAAACGCACTGTAACAAAGCAGAGAGTTGCTGTATGAGCTCACCAGGGCAGAGTGCAATATTGCAAGGTTTGTGTTGTGTTTCAGGTCCATCACATGATCTTCCCCCATACTGGGGAGGTATACATGACCTTGTCCTAGTTCTTTGGCCTCGACCACATGTGAATGAACACAAACTCCAAGGTGACCATTCCTCCCAAACGCCATGTACTGCAACAAACCACACAGATTTTAACCAGAAACAGACACACAAGTAACAAAAGGATTTCAAGATAAACAAGATCAATATTTTAAATAGTAATTATTTTGCCACCTTCAAGGAAATCGGTACATCGGTAAGCTTTATCGTAGGAAAACAAATACTTTTTAAAACTCAGTTAATTTCAATTTAATCATATTTTCTCTAAAGTACATTTAAAAATATACTTTGAAACATTTTCTCTAATCTTTAAACTAATCTCACTACCACAGTTTCTGTTCTTTGACTGTTTTAAGCAAGATGACTTCCCTTTTCAGAAGTTAGTTATGACATCTTTGGTGCCTGACTTGACATGTTTAATAGCCCTGATTTTCAAGAGGCTAGTTTTTATGAAAATCGGGCATACACTTTCTGTATCAAGGCAACTCCAAAAACTAGAAGCAATCAAAATTAAGGGGTTTTTTTGAAATTATAGGAATAAATGCATTAATTTATTACTGTGTTAATATCAAAAATTGGGGCAGTAATCTTAAAGTTTTTTCAATTGTTTAAATTCTGGTGGAAATATGGCAGCAGATGTGCTTGATTATCTTCCTCAAAAATTCCAAGACCACATAAGTAAAAGAGATATGTACCATTTCCTTACATGAACATATTCATTAATTTAACAGACACAGTAATACATGCTTTACTCTTAGAAAAACGTTCATTCAACAAACCACAAATACCTTCAGAGTTCACAATAAATTACAAACTTATACCAGTATTTTTATATACAAATACTTGATAATATTAATATAAAGAGTCATAGAAGATTAATCTTTCTCTACTTTAAGCATTTTCTACCATAGGAGAGACTGATATACAATACCCATGTGAACTTACATACCATATGCAATCCCTTCACAGAAAAAATGCAGTGAAATTTTCAGAAAGTTCTCCAACATACTATATATAGTTAAGCATGTACTGGTAAGATGATTCCACACATACATTGGTAAAACCGTTCTATATTAATTGAATAATGCTGCAAAGCAAACTTTACTTATTTTTCTTCTGCTTAAATAAGAGCAGTTGCACCAGTTTAAATTAGGCAGTGTGAGAACAGGAATGTAGTGATGAGAATTGTAGTAATGTCAAGCATTTAAGAAAAATCCAAAGACTTAGAACCCAGAATGAACATCTGTCAATATCACATAACTCTGTTTCTGAAGCCCTGTCTGTTTGAAAGGTGTCTGGAGGGGCAAACTGTGTATAACATCTGAGTGTATCACTGGTAATGACTCACAACATTACAGAAGAAATAGATTTTCTGTTTTGTCCTCACTTTTTTTCATCACTGTGAAAGAACTTCTCATATATAGGTTTCCTTTGCCCTGAAGGCACGTATCACCTGCCCAGTTTCTACAAATGCAACCCTTTTCTTGCAGGGATCAGAATAACATTTCCTGAGGTGAAATTCGGTTGCAAGGCTGTGGAAGGACATTCAGCTCCCTGGCATATTATTACAAATTCATCAGTAAGATCAAGGGGAATTCTGCAAGTAGGTAAGTTCTATTGCCTTTCATTAAAAGTAAGAAAAATTGTCATTTCAGATACTATGTTGAGATAAAAAGTTTGTTAGCTAACTTCAGAGAAATTGTATCTGACAGAAAATGTCAAGCTTTATTCAGGGAAGATTTTAACCCACTGGACAACAGCTCAATCGATGAAAGGTTTTCATCTGGTCACGTAAAAGTGGTCAAAAAGACCACATCCTACATCCTTATTATCTTACTCTAAATATCACATCCATCTGATTATATTAAAAAAATAACCCTTAGGAACAGTCCAAATTAATGTTAAAGTGACAGATTTTAGTCTAGTTAGTTTAGAAACCTTGATTAATTGTGACATTTTTGTCAAAACCAGAAAGTCTAGCACTTCTAAAAATAGTAAATTTATTACTATACCTGCACATAACTCTTTTAGTTTCATCTGTCCTTAACAAGTACTATACTTCTACAGCTATTTTGATTCAGCTATATAATCCAAAGAATTCTTTTTCTCATTGGCAAAGTATTAGATTACGAATCCAGACACATCTCTAAGATTCCAAATTTTTATCATATCAGCAAAATTAAGGAGAAAACAGTTTGTCAGTTCAGATTCCAAACAATAACCAGTAATAACAATGACATAATTACATCTCCTGATACCATAACGGTTGATTAAAATGTTCAGATGCAACAAGAATTTAAAAAAATGTAAAACTTAGCTAAACAAAACTAACCCAAATTCTAAAAAGATTATTCTCTAGAAAAATAAAAAATTGGAAAGTTCTTGGCTCTGTGTAGACACAGGGTGGGGTTTTTCAGGGCTTATATAAGTTCAAGTCTATTGCTTACTTTGGAATTTTGATTCTACGCTGTCAAAATGTTCTAAGTGAGTTGTCTTTATTTGAAAATTTAAAAAAAAATATGTGCTGAGCAGCTCTTTAAAGGTACTGTCTTTAACCAAAAGGATATATATTTCTTCTGGCAAGAGTTGACTGCATGTTAGCAGCAACACAGAACAATTCTTTCATGATTTTGGAACGAAACATAAGCCAAAACAAAATGTTTCATTTTGGGTGCACTCAAAGCAGCCTCTATCTGTTTGTGGTTTAAATTAAGCTGTGCCAAAAATTATCTTCCATGACAAATTTTAGCTCATTAAATAAAAATTTCACAGCACCTTCTTGCATTTATAGACTTTTATATCTGAAACTAGTAAACCAATAATAAAGTCAAGGATAGGATAGGCATAACACTAAAAAACAACCAATGTCAGCAAAACAAATATCAAGAAGAATTAATCTGTTCAATGCATTACGGAAGTGCCCAGTATTATCCAGATTATCTTTAAAAGAATATCTTAATTTAAAGTTTCTTACCCCTTATTTTTCTTTCTGATATTTTATTTGCATCTTCTTTCTCTAATACTATTTTCTAAATGCAAAAAAATCCCCTATAGCATCTGATGAATTATAGCCAGATGAGCTATGCCAAATTACACCAGATGGAGAGCTGGCCCGCAGAGGAGTTACTGTTTTCTATAACACAGTTTCAGATGCAAGATTCATTATTTGGGACAAAAATATTCAGATTACTGCCAGCTTCTCTGTCAAAAACATTGCTAGCACAACAAGTTTGGATTACTGCAGAGCATCTTTCCCATCTCTCTGCCACTCTGTGAACCTAATCATGTTGAAGTGAACACCCACAGTGTTCACAACATGCGACTGCTGTGAAGTGGGAGGAGGCGTTAGGCCATGCTGGCCTTCATCCTACAAACATATTTTGAGAGATTTTTATTGGGGTTTAAATGCTTTTGATTTGTTCAGCTTTAAATTGAACAGAGATTGAAAAGCTATTATGGCCACTGATGTTTCATCATAAGTGGTGCAGGTCCAGTACTGTTTAATGTCTTCATCAATGACATAGAGAGTGGGATTGAGTGCAGCCTCAGAAAGTTTGCAGACAGCAATGAGCTGAGTGGCATGGCTGACAAACCTGAGGGACAGGATGCCATCCAGAGAGATCTGGACAAGTTCGAGAAGCAGGCCCATGTGAACGCTATTAGGTTCAACAAGGTCCTGCACATGGCTTGGGGGCAACCTGGTTTCAACACAGGATAGGACATAAAGGGATTGAGAGCAGCCCTGCCAAGAAGGACTTCAGGGTGCTTGTGAATGAGATGTTGGACCTGAGCCAGCACTGTGCATTTGCAGCCCAGAAAGCCAAACACATCTTGGGTTGCATCAAAAGCAGTGTGGCCAGCAGGGCGAGGGAGGGGGTTCTGCTCCTCTGCTCCACTCTGGTGAGACCCCACCTGGAGTGTTGCATCCAGCTCTGGGATCCTCAGCATAGAAAGATATGAACCTGCTGGAGCTGGTCCAGAGCACTGCAACAGAGATGATCAGAGGGATGGAACATCTCTCCTATGAGGACAGGATAGAAGAATTTGGGTTGTTAAGCCTGGAAAAGAGGTCTCCGTGGAGTCTGTATTGTGGCCTTCCACTGCTTATAAAGGGGGCCTCTAAGAAAGATACAGCCAAGCTTTTTGGCAGGCCCTCTTGCAATAGGATAAGGGAGAGAAAAAAGGGAGGTAAGTAAAACTACCTTAGCATGTAACACCAGCCAAATTTGGGCACACAAATGTTTGAAATGGCTTAGTGTATTCCTGCTCCTGCCATGTCTTGCATTACCCATAAGCTCGAAAATGCTAAGCTTCAGCTAAATTTTGTGGTAAAAGGTGTTGAAGGCAATAGAGAAGGAGAAATAGAAGCTGAGATAATCTGCAGACATGGAAATCTCCTTAAGTTTTATCTGTGTTAGAAATTATTCACTAAACTGAAAAGAATCAGTAGCACTGCAGTAATAGATCCTGAGGTGTCCCCACTCACAAAAGAACCAGTGACAACAAAAACTACTTGAGCTATGTTTTGTTGTCTACTATGCTGCACTTCTCTAGAATAGTATTGATCTGAAATAAAGATAAATAACCCAAACATTATGTAAATAGTGGTTCCTTCATTACTTTGCTTGAACTATCAGTAATACTATTCTGAAATTTAAAGTTCTATTCCAATACATACATATATCTGAGGCTGGTGAATCCCATTTTCAAAATTTTCCAGGACATTGAGATCAGAGAGAATTATGTTCCCTGACATTCCAGTGAGTATCTTGGACAGTATATATAATATGTAAAGTGTATATAAAGAATATATAAAGGCAATAGAAAAAATAGTCCGAAAGCTTTGCACTAGTGTTTGCAAGTTTAACAGGCTCCTTTGAAGCCTATGGTTAGATGCATGAAGTATAGTACAGTAGGCCATTCTGCATATTTTTTGATGTTGAAGGGGCAACTTTTTGATTAGGAAACAGTCCAGCTCTCACAATGCCCCCCACCCTTTTACTAATCACTTTGTCAAACGTCTGTTTTAAATACACTAGGGTACAGACTGTGTATTTTTTTATGCATGGACCAGGGATAATCCTGAACTATGCAACTCTCTGACTCAGGATACATAATAGAATGAGGACAGAGGATATTTGGGCTAATAAACAAAGGGATGTTTGAAAAATTAATGGAGCTGTGCCTAGGAAAAGCACATTTCTAAGTTGCTAATCTTGCACACTGCTACACAGTAGTAACCCTGTAGTCAGACAGAGAATAACATAAATTAATAAGGTTATTGTAACTGTATGAAACAACATGCAAGATTAAACCCAGAAGGCTAACTATTTAGGAAAGGTAACTCAAGATACACAGAGATTATTATAATCTGCTGTGGCGAGCAGAAAAAGAAAATATCTTGGCAGTGTAGACACCAAGAATTGGTAGCCTTTGCTCATACTGGGTATGTGGAAACGAAAGCTGTATCCTCAAGTGTGAGATATAAGGAAACAACTCCTTTGTGACCTGAGAAATATGGACCAGTGTTTTGGGGTGAGCATTGTTTAAAGTTTGTTTGACAATATCATATCTAAGAATTAACTTTTTTCCAGTTTAAATTTGACAGCAAATTAATTACCTTGGCTTTTGCATTACCTGGATTGTTTTGTTTCGTTTTGCTTTGTTTTGGTATGAAAACTTTGTATTCCTTCCTGGAGAGAATGAAGATAACATTCTGAAAATGAGGTGATTTAATCCTCTTTTCTCTTCTTAGGTAATACTAATTATTAAGAAATCAGGCAGAACTCATTTTGAGAGATGGACTGTGTTTTCATGTTCATTCTTCACATAGTTTCAAATGAATATTTAAATCTGTCTTTGATTGTTTGCAACGTTTGTTCATCTCTTTTATAGTTCTCCTCTTTCACTTCTTATTTTCCTTCTTGAGAGTTCTTTTGTAGTATTTCCCACCTCTGGCACAATCTAAGCTACTCTAATTGTTTTAGAAATAGCTGCCATTTTTGTATGGAAACACTTCCATGTGTTAAAGTTTTAACACTTCTAAAGTATTAAAATTCAGCTCTAACTAGGCATTTCTACTCTGAAATATGAGGAAATTTCATGTGAATTGCTCACCTAAAGCACAATAGAAA
The DNA here is from genome assembly GCA_013398855.1 of Mohoua ochrocephala. Lineage (NCBI taxonomy): Eukaryota > Metazoa > Chordata > Aves > Passeriformes > Acanthizidae > Mohoua > Mohoua ochrocephala. The sequence goes on along the minus strand of VZTA01000041.1, from coordinate 62,243 downwards.
AGCATTAGGTGTTGAGAGCAATTCTTGTTACTGTCATGCTTTATTTAGAGACAATCTTGTAAGTTGCTTTCCATTACGGAGGCTCCCTAAATGCTTATAATGCTGATACACAAACTCTGATGGCATATGCACTTCCCATTGGCTATTTTTCAACACACAGTAACAGCATGAGAGTTTGATTCTACATATTACTGTTCATTGAAATAAAGTCCAAGAGTTCTCTGTGTATGACAATTTAGTTTACTTCCAAAATGCACTGAGCTTCCCCAGAAGCTGAAGATGGCTCACCACCCTCTTGGGATCAAATGTTACAGAGTGAGGAATTTGTACATCTGAAGGATAGTATGTAGTCTTTTTTATTTTTTGCATTTCACTCACAGCAGAGGAAAACTAATGTAGTCATGGGGCATATGCCTTCCCTCTTGCTTCCCATCATAGATTAATCAGATCCACAGGTAGGGTCTAAAGAAAGATGTGCCCTTTCAGCAACTGACTTGAATATGCCTGTCTCTTCTCCTTAGTGTATAACTACTGCTGAACTCCAATGATGTCCATAACTCTCAGACAAAAGGAGTAGGAAAACTGTGATGCAAGATACTGATGACCTTTACCGTGTGTCAGATGTAAGAGAGTTACTTTTGTCTGATCTTTTTTCCTTTGATAGGTAGCTGTTGCCCTTTCTTGCCAGAACAATGTAAAGGGAAGTCCATGAAGACATAACTGTGCATAGAACATTGTCTGGCCCATTGCCTAGAAGAGAGTATTCTAAATGGCAAAACAATTGCAGTGTCAAATAATATATGTTAACCCACCCTGTTAATTAGTCTCTGCTCCTTAATGTGTTCATGATCTGTATTTCTTCCCTAGTTTGTCTCTGTACTCATGCTACCTTCTCTTTTCTGAGTGAAAATGAGAGAATATAGACTTTTTGAAAAAAAATATGAAACTGTCAGAAAAAAAGGTGCTCTCGTTCCATATCTTGACTGTTCTGAAAAGAAAAATAATAACCTACATGCAAAAAATTCACAAGTGAATAGAATTACAATTCTCTGCTTTAATTGAAATGCCCCTATGAAATTAATGTTAATAATAATAATAATAATAAAAAAATATAGTTTCAAATTCTTATCATTAACAGTTCAAAAACATCCACAATTTTATTTATTGGCTGCTAACACTACCTGGACAGAGGGCAGTGTTATTGCAAACCCTTGATTCTCTTAAAGGGCCGCTGCAGTGTGTCCCGTAAGGTGATACACAAGTTCTGGTTCGCACCTGCGACCCTTGACCACAAGTAACTGAACACGTACTCCACTGGGCCCACTCTTCAACACCAGATTCACCTGTATTCGAGACAACAAACAAACATGAATATAGACATAAGTATTAATGACACAATTTTTTTTTTTTTCTGAAGCTCATTATCATCTGCTCTTATAAATCAAAGAAAAACGTACCACACCAAAATAAATATTGAAAAGTTTATGGAGTAAAGCGGCTGTGAAAATGTGCAATGAATAGAAAAGAAAGACACCTACAATGCTGCAATCACATAACACCTGTCAGAGGGGAACACTCTGATGTCTTAGCATCATTTACAACTTTATGAGAACTACTGCCCTTCAACACTTCAGAAACGACACTGCCCTCAGGATTCTAAAAGTACATAGATAATGCTTTTTATATAATAGCAAAGGATTTATCTTTGATATTCATACTTATCCCTCTAGAATTAAGGCTCAGTAACAGTTTAAGGAACCCTACCAGTAAGAGAATTCCAATTAAAAAAACCCCAGACAAACCAACCCCCTAATGTCTTCTATTTTCTTCAGCAGAGTCATATAGCATTTGAAAAAAGTTCCCTGGCAAAGAAAAACTTTTTTTAAAATAAATTTTAACCTGAAATGTGGGATGGGAACTTTGATCGTTTGCTGCACAGATCTACTCCTTGCTTCTGACCTACGGGTGTGCTGAATTCTTGGGTGTGCCGGACCTCACTACTGCACATACTACATACCACTATGTTCAAAATTGTGAGATATGATTTATTAATACTGTATTTTAGAAAAGAGGATTTTTTTTTTTTAATTTTGAGAGATAAAACATTGTATTTTTATTTTTTGAAGCAAGTAATGCATAAAGTTTTCTTTCATGGATGCTCTGGAGAATGCTTGAATTTAATTCTCGTGAACAGCTATACACACAATTCTGGAATTCCTTTCCCAAAGGAATTCATGTTCAGAAAAATAGATCCCTTGAGTATTCTCAGAGAGAAAATGCAAAAATAATGTGCATATACCTCACTGAACAATTTGAGTAAATAATTGTGCATTGATGTTTAGCTTCTTCTGTTAAAAATCAGCATGTAATGTAAAATGGCAGCTGAAACCCCTATTGCATGCTTGATTTTTAAGTGTAAGTCCTTTCTGAAGCAAATGGGATTTTCTGTTTTAAAACCAGTGGCATGATAAAATCTGCAGACTTGAAGAGCTTGCTTGAAATTTCAGTTATCTCGGTATATTTCTGGTCTTCCAAAAGTTTTGATACTTATCACAATTGAGGGGTTGTCTGCAAACCACGAATATTCTGGTGCTACCTGTAAAGAATGCAGCAAATGACATACTATTTTTTCAAACTGTGTTTTGTGGCAAGAATCTCTGAATCTCTCCAATCTGTCTTTCTTTTGGTTGTTTTTTTTTTTTTTTTATTTTTCCAGAGGTCAAGCACGGAACCTTTGCAAAATGACTGTCTCTGCTAGACTTCTAAGATTCAATTCTGAGGCTATTCAGTGCTTTAAAAAA
>VZTA01000041.1:31779-59434 GCA_013398855.1 Mohoua ochrocephala | reverse complement strand
AAAAAAAAAAAAAAAGTGCTTCTTATTCAGTAACAAGACAGAATGTATTATAATTAGCACACAAATCCCTCTGTTTTTAATAAGATTATATGCAACTCTAAAAATTTCTATGGAAAAGCACAAAATTATGAGCTTTCTATTCAGAAAAATTCACCAGTGATTTTTGTAGTCCTTTTCTTTATTTTTTAGGTGAAAAAAAAAATGAAAAAAAAAATCACTGATTATTGTTTTAATAGTTTTTCTGACATGAATTTAGCACTTTGATTCGGCAGTTAAATGGCTTGGGTTCAGGTTAGATGATATAAAATGCTAAATATCTTTAATATGTATGTAGAAATTAACAATTACAAAATGTGTACTATAAGCCCTATATACATGATAAAAAGACTTGTATTACTGTGGGTTTCTATGCTAATATTTTTTGTGTTTTCCTACACATTTGATTTTGCTTTTCTTAAAATAGTTTACATAAAAGGTCAAATAGCAGAAAAAGTCTAAACTATGTTTCTCAAGATGTTCCTCATTATATAAAACAGTTACATATACTCAGTGTAAACGATTCCATTATTCAACACAGACATGTTGACAGCGCACAGCTAATAAAATACAGAAATTAAAACCTAAAAATTTTAATTTTTTTATATCTTAAAGCGATAAAAATGTTACTCTTAACCCTTGAAATATGATGGAAAATAGCAGCAACATGATTATTAGTCCATTTTCAGACTGTTGTGTGACTACATTGAATGAATTTTGAAATTAGTATTAATTATTAGAAGTTCTGAGCATATATATACTGTTCATTCGCAAAAGGCATAATCTCTTAAAATACTTCATCATATGTAAACAAGGCTTAAACATTTGCTGGAGAAAGATCCTCCACATTAACATGCTGTACAAAGCAAAAAGAGCAAAATGAAGACAAAATAAAGAACATACTTATCTCACCAGCTGCTTTGCTTCCTTTTATACAATGCATTACAAAATTTTGGTAATTTTTTAAATTTTCAGAGTATTTTGTACTGCTGTCAAGATGAGTATTACTTATTTTAAAAGATTTAAAAGAAGAGAAATGTCTTCACGGATCTATCATATCATTGTTAATTTACCATTTTTAATTTAAGCACATAACGACTACTATATTTTCTAGAATAAATCTAAGTTGAGTACATAATCTGCAAATATATCTTCCATTGTTTGCTTTTCTCTTATCCATTTTTCTCTTTTCTGAAATGAAATTTTTGAAAAGGCTACTTTTTCTTTTCCCTCTTGTTTTTGTTCTTTGAGAACTCTTAAATTTTTGTATCACTCACATTAAATCTACAATCTCAAACTATCTCTTAGCAAGCTACCAAACTCTTAATTCTCCCCTGCTGCTTGACATGTAAGAGGAAACACAACTTACTGTATGGAAGGCCTCATTGATCTGTGTAAAACTTACCTGCATTATACTCTCTAAATCCCATAACACCTAAGGGAAGGATCAGTCCAAACACATAAAATGACAAATACAGAACAAGAAATTATTCACACAGTATTTTTTAATAAATGTTTTTGCTGCCTCATATCATTTTCCAAAACCACCAAAATGCATATTTTAATACCACATTTTAAAACTCTTCCATTCCCAGCAAAATTTGGTGGATTAAGTCCACGATTCTAACAGTATTAAATGCTTTTCGTAAATCTTCTCCAGGATATTTCTCTATTCCTGTCTCTCTGCCTTTTAAAAACATACAAACATTTTGTTGCACTTTTGTATCTGTTTTATTATTACACAAAATAAAACATCAAGGCTTAAAATATAACACCTCATAAGCTCAGTAACCAATTACTATTAAGATTTCTTAGTGGGTAAATTAATGAGATAGATATGTTAGAAAAAAACCTTATGAATCAGTTTAGGAAGATATCACAATCACTTTATTGCAAGAAAAATGAATGCATTACAGGTGAAGAAAATATGCAATGATCACTACAAAGGAAAAACAAAATGAAGAGATGGAAATTAGTATGTCCAGAAAGAGCACAAGTATTACTTAAAATGTGTTAACCTACAGCATGGAAAATAAAGATTTCCCCAAACTTGGGCATCTAAATTTATATGCTCATACATCTTACATGCTTTCAGAACGGGACCTTGAAAACCAATCCTGTATAATTTTGAACGTTCATCTCCCACTCCACACACACAATGTACTGGAAGGTGATGGTATAAGTGCTGCATTTGTAATGCAGTTCTCTAACACCCATAATAGATGCACTGCAGTGCATGACTAAAAATTATCAAACACAAGATTTGTGTGATATTATTAAAGTTTTAGGGATTTATAAGGGGAAAAAACTCAGATAATTTTCCTTATTTTTTGAGGAATTGTATGAATTCAAGAAGCAGAATAAAAGCAAAGGTGTTATTCTATGTAGTAAGCAACTACATTCTATGTCTGAGCTAGGTATGTAAGTGATAAGTTCTACTTGCCTAAACAAAAACTGCATGGAGACCTAGAGAATTCTAGGCTCCCTTCTTCCACTGCATTTGCTTACGGTAGTATTTGGGAGTTAGCCATAAAAGCAATCCTATAGATTAATAGGAGGGAAACAGACTTCTTCCCGTTCTAAATTTTTTACCAAACAGATCTACACTGATTGGCTACACATGTACTGAGATTGCTTAATATATTGATTTCTGCAAATCTGTTAAGTAAAGCACCCTACCACTAAGGATGTCAACATGCAACATAACTAAAAGCAATTATAGCTCTTTTACTGAAGTGCATAAAAACTGGAAGCATTATATACGACTGATGCAGGCATATATTCTAGGTTAGTAACTATGGAATACAGAGGAGGTTGTTTCAAATCCATACAAAAATTATGGGGCACAAGATTGTCAACGCAGTAACTTACTGGAATGGAGTGTGTAGGGTACCAACAGTTATGTTTTACCAACAGATACATGGATTATTACTGAAGTCAAAATGGGCAGTAGTTTTGGTGTATGAGAGTTTAATTCAACTCACCACTGAAATTTTATCATTGACCTCAAAGGCAGCTGTGGTAACTGTTGGTAAACAGGCTAATCAGGCTTTTTTTTTTTTTTTTAATTACTTCAGCTCCAGGTTTCCAATATCATCTTGGTATCTTTAGATAAAGAAGATGAAGTTGCTCAAACAAAATTAAAAAATATGTTTTAGATGAAAAACTGTTAGATAATTTGCACATCCAATTAAAAACTACTTACGGCCAATTTCATTTAGCAATTATGAATCTGGAAACTAGAGAATAGAGCATCGTGCTGGGCCAAAGATAGTAAATGCTGAACGCATGCACATTAAAGTCACCCCAGTAATTAATTAATTTGATAAATGCCTAAAGCTGGGATTAGACAGTCTATTTATAAAGAAATTCTGAAGCATGTTCTCAACATCTTTGGAGAAAAGTTAACATGTCACAGTGAGCTGTCCTGTGTTTTGTGCATGTGAGACTGCTTTTACTACTAAAGAAATTCATACTTACACTAAATGATTCAGTATCCACATTCACAGTGCATGTTTTTGCATGATCTACCTACTTCGTAGCTACTTTATTTATGGACTTTAACTGGTGAAAAAAAAATAAATGATTCAAAAAAAGTATCAGCTTAGAAAACTGACAAATATGCAGCAAAAGATTATGGAAACATGCAGTGGTCTTGCTAAAATTAACAACAGTAAATAGAAAAAATGTAACTGATGTATTACCAGTTTGTGCCATAAATTTAGCAGCATCAGCTTGTTCCTGAGGGACCCTTTTCTCATGAACAGATCGAGGTCGCTGACTTTTAATTGTATGATCTCCCATCATTCCAAATTCTAAAGACAGAATAAAGGTTTATGAAAGCTTGTGTGTAGACATTTCTCAAAAGTCACATACTGTCTCATGCAATATGTTCCTAAACATACCTGGAAGTTGCTGGCAAGAGTCAGGCAAGTGATCATGGCAGTTAACATCAACTTAACTTTGCTACACTCAGCTTTCAGTAAATAATTAAATTTATGTCTGCAGATTTTCCAATATGATTTTATTTTACGGACCAACCTTCAATAGTGACACATACTATAAATCAGCTGTATGACACGGGACAAAAACAATTATTCAAATGCAGACATTCTATTCCTTTATTTTGAATCAGTGCAAACCACACCAGAAAATGACTATGACAGTGTTAGACATTGCTGTTCTGTGGCAGAGCCTGCTGCTCCTCCAGAGGACTTCTGTTTCTGCACTCATCTTTCAGGCTGATGAAGCCTTCAACAGAGATAACGAGTCATCTTTGGGAATGGTGGCAATGGGAAATAATAATAATTTGGCCAATGAACTGTTTAATTTTTAGGCTGAATACAGCAGAACAAGTGCTCACGATCTGTTTCCTTCGTGAAACCTCTCAGTTAAAAAGACTGTAGATGGTATCTTACTCTCCACATTGATTTTAATAGGGAAAACCTGTGAAAAATCAGTGACATAAAGGCCCAGAGTGTGGGAGACAAGAGTGCTTTCGTTGTTTATCCTATCACTGCTGTCATTTTCCCTCTCTTCTCCTGTACAAACCTCCTAGACTTCTATCTTAGCTCCACTTTTCATTTCTGTAATGAAATGCAGAAAGTCCTTTCCACTTAGAGGGGGACTGCTGTGTCTTCAGCACAGTTCCCCATGATCCTCCCAGACACACACAGCTGTCTGCAACTCAGTGCTAAATATTCTGTTTAAAAAAAACCTGGGACTCTAATTCAGGAAGTGTGTGCTGGGAAGTATGGGTTAACATTGAAACTACTTCAACTACAATCACATAAAGTTTCTGATGAGGCAGAAGGTGTCTGAAACATTAAGGAACACAAACATTAAAAAATACCTTTCTGCTGGAAGGTTACCTTGCAAATTCAAAATTCAAAATTCTCCCCAATTTGTAAAGGCATGAAGATAATAAAACTTACCTTTCTGCCTCAAAAAACCACAAAACATTATATGAGATGTAAATATCACTAATAAATATTATTTGCAAACACATTGTTTTGATAAATCATTAAACACATTAAAATTTCTATTTAAAGAAACAACAAAAGGTGAACTTATTTTTAAGGGGTCAATCAGAAGAAAGAGGTTTTTTTTCCTTTCTAGTAAACTATTAATGTATTTCTCCAAATTAGTGTTTCTTTTTGTAAATATTCATTAATGGCATCACTTAAAATATAAATTTAATTATTCATTTGAGAACAGCAATGCAGTTCGCATTCTAAAGAGAATATTTAAAAATCTAATTAATAAAATATATTTTGAGGATAAACATTCAACATTTTTAATACATCCCAGAAATAAATATAAAAGATAATTAAATTATATATATACACACATGCAAATATATAATATATAGATGTATGTGTATATATACGTATGTGTGTTAAAAATTTTATGAAAAAATTTTTACAAAATACACCTCTTCTACAGCTCCTCTGATTTAAGATAGCTTTTTATTCTGTGGAAAGTCTCTTATTGCAATCAATATTCTAATGCAAATTATGATTAGAATATTTTTACAATTTTTACAAGGTGCAGTACAGATGACACATTTAAACTGTAATTAGTGACATGGTAACGGCAGGAGACTTTACATAGCTTTTCCCCTGAAGAGGCTGTCACAGCAAGGCATGTTTACTCTGAGTTTGCTGCCTGCATGATCTCTGCTTGTCAGGCAATTTAGAGGATTTGGCACCATTCTTGCAGAAGACTTAGTGCTACTTTTTAAGTCACAGAGTGCAATAATGGGAGACCTTTGCTAGAGGAAGGCTTTCCAGAGGCATACAGGGCGCTGGTGAATGTTCTGGTCCCAGTCCTGCAGCATCTCGTGCTGGGTGCGGGCACATGCAGTATCCTGCAGGACAGAGACTGCTGGTGAAGAGGCAAAGGGGTGTCTGGGAGATCAGTTCTCTGGGTTGTGGATAATACCTGATGTAGCTCCAGTCATAGCAGTGGAGTTACAAATACCACTGAGCATGATTATAATGCCTCGATTTTTTCATTTTTCCACTTAAGCAACAACACATTTTCAATTCACTTCAACTATTGCTGATGGTCTTTGAGATGCACTTTTCAGCTAATCTCCCTTTGATACACTAAGCATTTATAGAGCAAGTATATATTAAAGATTATTTTTTCATTACACAGATAAAAATATTTTTCATAAGTTTTGTCAAAAAAGGGAACCAGACTTATGCAATGCTCTCATTTTCATATTCAGCTGAAGTATTTAACTGAATGCCACATGAGAACAAAAGCGGTACCAGGAAATGCAATGTACTGGCATGGGTGAGGCCTCATTAAAATTCAGGCCTCATGAGAAAAGAAAAAAAAGGGTCAAGTACATTTTTGTAATGGGATCAGAAATGTCCACTTTCTGTGTATAAGTACAAACAGTGGTCTCAAAATTGTTTAATCTAAGAAACTTAACAGTAATGCATTTTTTTATGAAGCATTTTATAATATAATATCCTACTTAAGTTTACAATAAATACTAAATAGAATGAAACTTTCCTTCATTTTCAGATCCTAGGTAATAAACATGGAAGGTGAACTCATTATGCAGTTGTTTTCCCTCAATACTTCACAGAGAAGCAGTATTTAAATGCTTTCTGGCCTGGGAAAGCATTTTAACCCAATTCAGCATGGAGTATGACTAAAAGGCACAGCAAATTCAAGGACCTGTTTGTGTGGGAAAGGTGGTAAGAACCATCCTAATGTGAGCAGTATCTGGCATAGAGGTGTCCTGCAAGGTCAAGTCAGCATGATTCAAGACCTGATATCTGGGATATAATATTGGCTATTTGAATTGACATTCTGAGTAAAGGAATTTTTATCATTCTCACTCTTCTTACCTAGTTCTTGCTGCTGAAAATAAGTTTTCTAACCCAGAACAAGGTATTTTTGTAGACATTAGTTTCTGAAGAGAATTTTTTTGGTGATGTCTGTCCTAAATTTTATTTGGGTGAAACAGGACAGTTCTTCTCTGCTTTTACCTCAAACATTGTGTTTCATTAAATACAAGGGGAAAGCAAATCCTTTAAGCAACAGACAAGTACATGGTCTAATTCAGAAATCAACAGTGTGACTCTAAGTTAGGCCTTGAAACATGCAAGGATTCGAAGCCTTTTTATTGCATTGTTAATGCTATAATCTACACAGCATGAAGGTAACACTCATAAATACCTCGAAATATAAATAACAAATAGCATTATGGGGAACCTTGAATCATTTTAACCAGACCAAGACTTATAACAAATCATAACACATTCCAAACATTTGCGGTTGAAAACCTGTGGTTTAGTTATCTGACAAAAGGATTTATTCTGCTGTCAGTGGTCCTTTGGTGGCTATGGAAGTACAAGAGATCCCTGCAATAGGATGCCTATTTTATTTATCCTCAGCTGTACATAATGGATCAATACTTCAAAGTATTTTAGTGATGCAGATATTGTAATATGGATGTGACGTTATCATTCGGTTAAGCATTGGAACAGACTGCCCAGGGAGGTGGTGGAGCCACCATCTCTGAAAGTGTTCAAAAATGACCGGACGTGGCACTTTGTGCTATGGTTTAGTTGGCATGGGGGTGTTTGGTCAAAGGTTGATGATCTTGGAGAGCTTTTCCTACCTAAATGGTTATATGATTCCATGATTTCATTTTCCATATAGGCTGAGGCATGTAATATAGTTCCACGCCTCCTAGGACAGAAAAAAAAAAAAATTTGCAATTCCCAAGTTTACAGTTCAGTATAATTTACAACTCTTATCACTAGTCCCATTGGCTTTACCTTTATTTTTATGTTACATTATGTTATGTTATGTGAATTTTTATTCCTATTGAGTAACCTTTTTAGTTTTTAAAGCAGAAGCTAAAATCTTGCGGCCAGTGTAGGTGTACGTTTTTAGGAGAGAAGAGAGGTGCCATGTGCTCTCTGTAGGAATAAAGAAGAAAAAAATCTGTTAACAGTATAAAAATGCAAACTAGGACAACTGAGAAACACAAAAGAAAAATACCGGCTTTGCAAGGTTCTACTCACCAAGGCTAGTCTCTACTTTTTGACAAGTGGATAGTCTTAAAAATTAAGGTATGTATCAAACAGATTTTATGCCTAGGCTGTTTTATCATATTTGTAAAATATATATATATATTTGTTACATACATATCCTAGTCATCAGATGACATTATAAACCATGTTGGCTTGGCTTTTATGGCTATTTTTTATCACATTTCATGAGAACTTCACAGTGCAAATGTATTATGGTGTACCATCTACTATGAATTGTGCTATTTATGGCGCAGGACACACTGGCATTAATATAAAAAGCCTTTTTCAGCATAGTAGTTGGTGATGACATCATGAATGAACTAAAAAAAAAAAAAAAAAAGTGATTCTGAGACCTCTAGGGTTACCCCCTTAGGACATGTACAATGTCAAGGAACTTCTGAGAGTTGCTGAGTGTCGTCAGCCTGTACAGAACCACCTGGAAAGCGAGAGCAGTTTCCTGAAGGCTTTTCAGAACCTTAAAAGCAAGAAGAGGCAGCCGATTCCCCAAAGTGACTGTCATTTTCTTTCACCCACAGCGCTCCGGCAGTGTGAGTCATATTATCCTACCCACTCCTGAACTGCAACTAGCCAAATGAGTGTTTTCATTTACTCTTGACTACAGTATGAACAGGACAGGTCTTGCAGCCAGAATGTGCAATAATGCACTCTGTCCCATGTGCAGTAGCATGGCATCCTCTCTGTGCTAACAAACAAATGTTTTTCCCAGAAATTATACAAAATGCTGATGTAAGTCCCAGGTGAAGGGGGAGGAAGGGATGCAGAGGGGGAAAGGAAGAAAGAAGACTACAGAAATACATAAAGAATCAGTTTTTTAAAATCAATTTTTGGACTGCAATATTAGCTAATTTCAGTAGATATGATCGATTTCCCCCTTCCAGGAGCTCGAAAAAGTTTTCTGAACATTTGTTTTTAGCCCATTCTAGAGGTTCTCCCACAAAGATACGCAGCAGTAGCAGTTCTTGGGGTTTCTCATCGCACTGGCAACTGGTCAGTATAATTTCTTCTGGTCACTAGATGGCAGAATGTGTGTTGACTTAGGAGCACAATTTTGCATTGATTTGAGAAGCTGTAACTTTCTGTTTCATTTTCACTATAAAATTATCTCTCATACATATACATAATAAATGTCACTACATTCAAAGGACTGAGGTGTTTTTTGTTTTCTTCTCTTTTTTTTTTAGTTCTTCTTTTGTAGGACTGAAGATTAATAAAACCCCAACAAAACACCCAAACCGAACAAAACACGAGCTGCAGGGTTTTTGTTGGTTCTTTTTTTTTTTCCTTACAGCAAGTCCTATGACAGAAGGAAATCTGAGGAGCATTCCCTTCCCTATCTCCAGCACTGCTTCACTGTAGCAGGGTACCCAGGACCCACAAGGACGCACTTGTTCTCTAATGCTGCATTGGCAGGACACAGAGCTTCAGGGCATTAGTGAATACCATCACTCTGCAGTACAGATTTCAGCTATGGCTTTCTATGGGAAACCCTTAAAATGATATTTCCTCATGAGGCAGGCAAGTTGCCAAAAGGGTAACGTAACCATTAGCTGAATTAGATTTCCATGGGAACATCTTCTTAGTGAATGTGGAAAACGTTCTTAAAACAGCCTTTGCTTACTTCCTACGTAGATCCTGGTCCCATTAAAAGTCCCCTTTTGGCTCTCCAAAACAGTATAGAAGAGCTTTGATCAGTTTCAAACTGAATGGAATAATTTCTTTCACTAGAGCGAATTAAGATCTGAACTGAGCTGTATTCATGAACACAGTGAGAAAAATATGCCATTACTCATGAAAACACAGAAAGGATTTTCTGATAGTGGAAATAGGAAAGGCAAAAGCATTTGTACTAACGCGGTATTTTTTAAAATTGCAATAAATTATTGCATTCTATCAAGTAAAGGACAGGTAAACATTTGTAGGAAATTAGATAGAAGATTTCCTTTCTCTCACACACAGAGATATCCTAATGCATATACGCATGCACTCTTTCATCTCTCAAAAAATTGGGGAAAATAATTATGTATTCTAAACAGTCAACATATTGTACAAAGGTAATTAGTTTATATTCATCTCTAGGGAGACCCATTTACTCCTAGGACATAATTTTGGATTAATACTACTGCTGGTATTTTTAATGACATAAGAAATGAAATATTGCTGAATTAAAATATAAATGATAGCACAAATCCCGAGGAGCTAGACTTTTTCATGGCAGTGCAATCTGCTGTCTCTCTGTGCATCTCTGCAGTGACTCTCTTGGCCAGCCATTATCTTTAGTGGGATCTGAACCTGTTTATTTATGGCTACAGATTTGATCAGTGAAGAATATCATAAAGATGTAATATTTATTCGCTTTCAATGTGCAGAGAATGTTGAAACTGTGCAAACTCCATTACTTGCCTTCCTGGCCCCAATTGCTCATCATCATACACCTAGGCAGGAGAAACTGAGCATAAAAATCTAGTGAAGTGACTCATACCTGTTCAAAATGAATGTAAAATGTCACCACAGCAGGTAGTGTGTTTTCACATGTGCTTTGCAGAATTGCAACTAAGCGAAGAGGAAAAGGAGGGGTGGATGGAAGCCCAAACTGCAGCTTTACTCCTTTTAATATCTACCGAATCTGAAATTTGTAATTATCATGGCCAGGTAGGCAGAAGATGCTCTGTAGTTCACTTTTTTCCCATTCAAACATTTCCCTAGTAATCCATCCCAAAATGTTTGTGTTCAAATAAAAATAATAATACTGATAAAAAGCACTTTACATTTTCAAGTTTAACATTTGAATCCTGTAAATTTAGCAGTATGTTATTCTCTCATATTCCATATTGTTCTCTCAAAAGATTCATGGATGTAATAACACATTAAAGAATGGAAATACAGGGGATTACCTTTATATATTTTTGCTTTTTTAAATGAAAGACTTTTAATGCATTCTCCTGTAGTATTCTCATCATTTTAATGTTTCTACTATAATAACTTATTCATGTGTACCCTTTAAAAATTTAAATCATGGTATAATAATAATTCTTCAGTATCTTCATTTCTTCTTGATATTTCATACTATTTTACTTCTGCATTAAGTATTTTGCTTTTGTCGTATATTTAATTAATTGAATTACTGGTATGGTTAGCCAGTGCAGGAGTTATTTCAGAATGGCATCATTTTTATATAAACAGTCTCTTTTTACTGAACGCTGCAGCAAGCTAGGTAGTTATTACACAGAGGCTAGTATGTGCCTCTTTATTGTTCTGTACAATTAAAAGTCAAGAGATGATGACTGAGGATAAACTGTAATTTACCAAGCTATTCTTGAAATCAATTATTCCTATTTTCTGTTCTAGAAAGACTGAAAAGTAAGTGAACTGTAGAAAACAGGACTGACAAAGACATCTAGACTATTTCCTTGTCCTGCAACTATTTAGTGCAGACATTTCTGCAGATGGTTGCCTAATCTTTTCTAAATGATAGAAGCACTCATTAAAATATGAGATGAATTATCTATGAATTTATGACAGGGAAGTTTACACTCTCTGAAAAATTCTAAAGCTGTATGAAGAGAAGGAACAAGAATCAATATTTTAAATAACAGGTACTGCAAACTGTAATCACTAAGAACAGTTAAACTGAGTGTGGATGTTTTTTTAGAATAGTAAAGCTTCTAGGTGAAGCTAAATGATATTGCATGCCTTTTTAAGAGCATTTTCTTGTCCTTGTTTAAGTCTCCTAAATTGCTTTTATGAGAAAATAATTAAAAATGGAAGAAGTGTTGCTGGATGTGAATTTTGCACATTACATTTTTATTGTTTGTGGTACCACAAAGCTGGCTGTTTTGTATACAGACATCATGGGTGGCTGCTAAATTTTACGTAGAGAGAGAGGAATAAAAGCAATGCCATGGCTGTTGTAAAATGGCCTGGTTCCACCCAGGCAGACTAAAGTTTGTAAGATGAGAAGATGGACTAGAAGGTGTTACCAAAACCAGAGATCTACTCTGAGTTAAAAGGTTTATACAAGCAGTTCACAAGGGTGTGTGCCCTTGCTAACTGTGACTTGCAGGTGAATGATCACACACATGCCATTTCAAACATATTGTTCCACCCAGTTCATCCTGGGAGATCTGTGTATGGCACACTGCCCTGACAGGAAGGGTGTTACAGTGGTTTCCAAAACGGACCTGGAACCTCTTAAAAGGTATCTTACGGTGCCAGAAGTCCTCTCTGAACTCCTATGGGACACCTGTGTCTTAAATATGAGTAATAAATAACTCTTCTCTAGTCAACAATGGGAAACCTTAACGGGAAAACACAACACAAATGAGAGGAAAACCAGTGATTCAAAATTCAAACCTCAGATCAAATTTTCACAATCATAGAATCATAAAATTGTTAAGATTGGAAAAGACCTCTAAGATCACCAAATCCAACCATCATCCCAGCACCACTACAATGTTCACCTCTAAACCATGTCCTTGAGCGCCATATCCACACGTTTTTTGAATATTTTCAGGGATGGTGACTCCATTACTTCCCTGGAGAGCCTGTTCCAATGCTAAATAACTAAAACTGAATCCTAAAATAAATCGAAATCCTTCCTTCAGAAATACATGCACGGGATTTTAAGTAGGAAAGCACACAAGAGATCTAACCAAAACTATCAATGAAAATCTCTTGGACCTAGATCTTTCGGGATTTTTGAAAATACATTAGATGTTTTCACTGGCTTTAGTAAAAGCACTTTTCTGAAATTCTGATTTCAGGGTCAGACCCAGCAATTCATTTAATGTTTTTAAGGACTCAAATATCTCACTGAGGCGAAAACCCAATGTTCTCCTTCACTCTTACTTTTTCCAAGTATGGATTATGCAGTATCTCATATATCCTTCCTAGCTCTATGGGCCAGTGGCAGAGAGTACCATGGCTTATTCTACAGGTGTTGCCCATGCAAGGCTTCTATAAGAGCAAACTAACTGTTCAGATCAAGCCTGCATTAAAGAATAACTGAGGTGCAGGATTTCTCACCTACTTAACACCAGACCAAACACCCAATGTCGAAATATNAAAAAAAAAAAAGCAGAAAATTTGATCTAAGAGCAGATGTATTCGATGGGCATAATCCATCTGATCATGGTGTACTACTCTTAACACAGGAACAGCACTTTACTGGATTGAGCAAATGAATCCATTAGAATTAGTGAGACTATGATAACGATGTTCTACAGGTCTACCAAGCACTTAGATTACGCTGAGATCCATCAATATATTGTTTTTGCAGCATACATATTTTTTTAAAACTTTTAAAAATGCTGTTTTTCAGCCGTGGCAGAGATTTCTACTCAGGCATAGCAACGCGCCTTCTGGCCCACTTCACTGATTAAATTAGAAAGCAATAGAAAACATTGATACTCATAGGGAATGATACAAGGGAGAATCATAGGGATGGCACTACTCAAGTGGTACATCAATAAGCATCAAACTAATTGATTTTAGTATTCTTATTATTCCTACATTCTGGCATGATATTACACACTTGAATCACTTAAAATTCTCATGCATGTCCTGCAAATATTACTGCAACAATCAATACCTTTTGACCTCCACAAGGATTAATCCAAGGGTACTCTATAGAGTTTCTCCTACACATCTCAATAATCAGGATCTTTTAAAAGTGTCTGTTCCATGATGGCTGTACAGGATACATCTTACGTAATTCATTTCAGCTTGTCAGCATAACATGCAATGTGGCTACCTAAAAGCTGTTTTAGCTCACCATGGTCCATCGTTTGGGGAAATTATGCCAATAGTCAACATATATGAGTGTCTGGAGATTGCAAGCAGGGATTTTTTCGGTGAAGGTGTTTAGTTCTGGACTTAGAACTATAGAGTTTGCAATACTCATTACTCTGGAAGCCCTAACTATAACTCACATAAATGTATTCTCAGAATGACCTATTGCTTATGGACATACAAAACCTAATATATTTTGCAGAAGTCTGCAGGTCATTGTGTTTTACTTAGTGCAAACAGACTTTCCATTAACAGCTAGAGACTTGCAACTGGGATGTGTATCATGGCTCTCTAAGAGAGAGAATGACTTGAATCTCATCCCGCTGCTCCTAACTATGAACCTTTTCTTGAATCATCTACAGTGCTATTTACACATCTTCCCACAGACAGCCTACAAATTTCTCCAAATGCTTCTATTCCACAGCCTAGAAAGGGCTGGAAAAGAATGAGTTCACTACAGAACTCAACAAAACAGCTTTTATACAAAGCTATTTTCAAACAAAAAATTGAATTTGCCTCAAATTAGGCTTTTGCCTCCTTTGTGTTGGCTCTCTGAAAATATCCTAATTATTTAGTTACCTGAAAGAAGTCTACTGTAGGCATGTATAACGCAATATTTACATTAAAAAAAATTCTGAATCAGTAAATTAAATTGTGCTCACTAGAGACTTATTTTGATTGTCCAACCAATAAGCAGAACTATAGGTGTGTACTTAGATGACCATGGCTCCAACACTACTACCATAATGAACAGATTAGAGACATATTTCATATCCACTTAAGTGATTAACAGGGAACTTCAAAAATATAATAAGGCAGAGGAGATCATAAGTTCAGAAAATTCAGAAAAAAACCCATTACCTTGACCACAAAAGTTATACAGCATGTATTATTTGCTTCAGTCAAGAGCATGTCATCAAAAGCATGTTAAGTAGGCTGAAATAGTATGTTGAAGCTCATAAGGTACCAGTTCTCAGAAGATCAGAAAAGAAACCCTAGCTTTAGACCTAATTACAGATTGCTCATTCTGTACTGATCTTGAGGAATACTTTTTACATTTTCCCAGATATATTTAAGTTTGATTTGTTTTTATTTTTAAAAGTTACTTCAACTTGATATTCATTCACATCTCAGAGTAAATAAAGTACTTCTAAAGACTAAAGTAGTATGATTTTAGCAACAACTTTCAGCAAATGGAAATACATTTTCGGTTTTTAAAAATCATTATTTGTTTGATATATAAGTAGAAAACTCAACTAAAATCTGTTTAAGGAATCCTAGGTTATAAAAGTAACGTTCCATTAGTTTTAATGAAGGTTTTGAAAGTAATGCAGCAATAGGTCTGCAAAGCCTGACTGAACTGGAATGCTCTGTGCCAGAACTGACTCTGGAGCCCCAAGGTACTTACATCTGCAGTCAGAGAAGTTTATTTCCCAGGATGACAGCAGAACCCATTGATGCAAGATGTGGTTATACAAATGCCCACGTGCTAACATATGTAAAACATCTCCAAAGAATAGCCTGGGTGCACAAGATCCAGCTCTGGGAAAGGGGCTTGGTGCCATATTACTGCACACATAGAGAGTCTAGACCATAGAACAGATGTTTCCATTTTGTCCTTTCATGCAATTTCTGCTTTTCAAAAATCATTACAAGTTCCCAAAAGACACGAAGAAGCAATTTTTTATGTAACAGATTCTGTCCAAAAATAAGTCATTAGTGCTCATATACAGCCCCCTCTATTGGTAATCAGTTAGAACAGATATAATTTTGATCATTTTATGGTACATTTCAAATATTTCCCACTATCAAAAGAATAAACAAGTCTCATTCTACCTCATGTTGAGGTTTTAATACATTGGAGTAACATCACCTACAAATGACAACACTTTGACCTCCACCAGTGTAAATCAGAAGTAATGAAATAACAGAATTAAATGTGCACATAACAGCTGCGTGAGCAGAACTGGCTCCAGACAGATTAATTTCTCTAGTTTTGAGCAGAACACAGGACTGCCAGACCCCAAATAATGATTTTCTAGCTTCTAACTCTATATTCTGTTAGATCATGTGGATTCTTCTGCATATCCATACTATTTAATGCTTTAGATTATAGGAACAATTGCAGCTAGTTAAAGAGTGATTTCACTAAATCCTTATTCATGATGAGGTCAGCTTGGATTTGCCACTAAATAGCAGTTTTAAAAAACGTAATCACAATAAATTATTCCCAGTATTAAAAATGAGACAGTGCAATAATCCAGGAGAAAAAGTGCCAGTTGGGACAATGATTTTTCTTATTGTTGCTGTTCTCTTATTACTCCAAGGCCCATCACTGTTACTGACTTGAAATGTTATGGTTGTATCACTGGGTATATACTAAACTGCAGTTAGGAATATTTTCCACTATATCTTTTAAACATTCCTGTGGCAGGGCCTGGGCAGTCTGCTAAAAAACCCCAAGATTTTATTAAAAATAGTAAAACACTTGTGCAGAGTAAAATTATTATACATGATCACTGGACAATCGGTGCTCTTCTGAACAAATACCTATAGCAATAGAGAAGTACACAAATTTTAGTCTGAAAAGAAGGTGCTGTTCAAAGTACATTAAAAAAACTTTAAAAAAGTCTGACCCTAGAGACAAATCTTTTTTTTTGTGTGTGTGTCAGGAAGGATAAATCCCTTAGCTGGTATTTCTAGTTGAAGCAAATTTTAAATCCTACACCAGTTTCACAAACTAGCTGTAGATCCCAACTTGAGACTAACAGTTGGAGACATGCATTATTTCCATGGTCATTTAATTACCTAACTCTGGTAGTCAAAACATAGCTTAGGAATTCTAAGTTAAAAGACTTATAAATTGAGGATCCGGGGAATGTTTATAACTAATTTGTAAATAGTCTGCATAAATACCACTCCTTTAAGATGGAAATTGTTGGCATAGAGTTCCTTCTGGTTTCTCTCCTTACCTCTGCAAGACCTCTTACAGGTCTGGGAAATCTTGAAACTAGAAATTTACTTGTTGGACACAGAATTTGGTATAGCAGAAAGGAGGCTATACCTTCTGCAGGCTTCAGAACATCAGGGTAAAGTAGCAGTCCTATGATTAACTAAACAATATCTAAAGAAGAAAATCAGCCAAGCAGAAAAATGGATGAAGGAAAAAAAAAAAAAAGGAAAAAACCCAAGCCAAAAAAAAAAAACCAACCAATAAAACAACCAAAAAAACCCTACCAAAAAATTAAAGGCACAGCTCTCCAGATGCAAAAAAAAATCACATAAGCTAACATGTCTGATCAGGGTCAGTCTGGCTCTGCTTAACCCAGGAAGACTATAGGGTTGAGGAAGACAGGGTAATTTAATCATCAGGGCTTCCGTTTTCATTGGCTGTTTACAAACTTAGTTCAGAGCATCCTCAAGGTATATAAGATGAATGGTACTGGTTTTTAACTGCTCTGCTTTTAACTAAAATTTTAGTACGCTATACATATATATACACATTTCATTTTATTTACATAATTGTTTACTATTATATCTAAGCTAAATAACATCTATTAAAAAAGTCACAAGGAAATTGCATGTGATTGTATTGATTCATTGATTCAACATGATACAGTAAACAAACAGGTAAATATTAAATCTAATTCAGGAGAGACTGTATCAATAAGGAATTCCACTGGGCAGTGAGTGATATTTTTCATATAAAGAACTTTCATGAGAAAAAGCTGTTTCAAGGCCAGACTTACTAGTTAATCTAAACTAAGCTAGGAGTTTCAGATAAAAGGGAAGAAAGGAGAAAGCAAGAGGAAGAGCATTTTGAAAAAGCTGAAATAGCTTTATTTCTGTTATTTGTATTATAGCTACAATTTGAATTCTAGTTCTAATTGAAACAAAAGTCCTTTCTCAGTTTCTCACAAATATATTTGTGCCATAAAGCAAAAAATCAGTTACTCCAGAACTTATATCAGTGAATGAATTTGGAAAAATACAAATTAGAAAAAATATATTGCATCTATTCAAGCACACTAGGATTTACAATAAAAGTAAAATATTACTTCCTACATTAGGATTCTTCATAATAAAAAATAATAGCAACTTTACTTAGTGAAAAAAGAAATAAAAGAATTATATGGGACGTAATCCAAGAATCATAATTACATTGAGCATGTAGAGGGATAAAATGTTAAAAGACAATAACCAAAGGATAAGCAGCTTCAAACCTGCTCATCCCACCCCCTAAGGTTTTGTCAAGAAGTTAACAATTCTCAATTTATAACAAGTAGGAAATTGTAGCTAAGAATCTTTGAAACCTATGTATCTCTTCATAGTTCCTATTCTATATAGTCATGTACTGATGGAGAAGTTGTTGATAATTTCTGCATGTGCTGAGGATGAATAAATGGATCCACCAGGAAAGTGAGTACCTAAAACCAGTCATCTTATTCAGCTTCAGACCTGGCATTCTGCTTCACGACTGTGAATTCTTATCATGTTCAATCCATTGATGCTGCTGCTTGTCAGCTGCAGTTCTCATTAGGCAAAAGGAGTTTCAGCTGACGGTAAGGTTTGTAGGAGTTCATAAATATTCTGCTACTGTTCAAAACTGCTGCAATGAACTAAAAGCAGACATATAGATGCATTTTCGATCCCACACGAAACCTAAGTTATTAGATATAAAGCATGATCTTTCCGTGTGTTAATTAAAGAATAAAGCTTATCAAATTAAATATGGTGTATTTCTTCTGACCTGGTCCACGGCAAAACAGCAATTTAGCTCTTCACTTTCTGCTTCTAATCAGATGTTCTGCATTTTCACAGCCCTTTCATCAATAGGATCTCTCTGCATACTGTTTTAGGAATGGCTTTATAATGGAAGGTGTGAACAGTGCAGGTTTGTCTCCACTGCTAATGCTTCCTTTGATGACTTGAGTGGAGAGCTGGCCTGTGATCCTGCAGAGACACGGGACTTAGCACAGTGCTCTGCATGGGGAGGCTGAAGGCTGAGTGCCAGGCTGCCCTCAAGAAGCTTGTTCCGAGGCCA
Organism: Mohoua ochrocephala; assembly: GCA_013398855.1. NCBI lineage: Eukaryota > Metazoa > Chordata > Aves > Passeriformes > Acanthizidae > Mohoua > Mohoua ochrocephala. Next base: position 40,483 of record VZTA01000041.1, on the reverse strand, counting down.
CTGACATCCTGGTAGGACATTTCCCTTGATCATCACTATCATGTTCCCTAAGCATCTTCTGCTTGTGCATCATTCTAAGGTCACTTTGATATAAATAACCAGTGACAGATGAGGCCTGTGGGGTGCTTGTTAGAAAGCCAGTGGTAGATATTTTATTCTAAGTCTGATCAATCGTGGCACAGCGAGGTTCTGGAGATCTGTACGTGCCACTGCAGAACCATAATAAGACTTTTTCTTCTTCAACCACTGAGTCCGCAAACTGTGAACAGGGGCTCGTACTCCTGCTCACAGAGAGTTTGGTGAATCCAGTGGTCTTCACCTAGAGACAGCGAGACTGCCCAAGCTTGGCAGGAGAGCACTGTCTCCCCTGTGAACAACAATCTCATTTGGACCAAGATGACTAAAGCTAGGGAGGCAGATCTGATCGTGTAAATGGGAGCAATGCCCTCTCTTCTCTCGAGGCAGTCAGCCTCGCTGTCAAAAAAACCTGGATACCACCTGCACCAGGACAACAAAGAGGCCCTCCTCCAGTAATGCTCACGTCTGCAGAAAGCTGCCACTGCAATGGCTCTCGGGTATTAGGAAGGACAAAACATAAAGCTGTTCAGTGCTGTTTGCTACAAGTAAACATACACAAGGGCATATTAGTTTAGAAATGTGGCACACGGCAGAGAAGCTGGACCTCAGGAAAGAAAGAAAAATGGAGACTTTTTTAAAAAATAGTGTTTGGTTTGGTTTTTTTTCTTAAAAACAAGAGGTGGCCTGTTTTCTTCTACTTATGTTTTTATTATTCTCTCTTTTAGAAGACAATCATCCCAGCAGTAGTGCTTGAGATTTGGTTGTGTCATTTAGAAATCTTTCCTTTTAATAAATATAACACATGTATAACACATGTGATTGTTTCATTGGAAAATTGCTGCCCAGCCAACTCAGGCAGTGTAGACTAAATTTTGGAAAACAGAAGACCCTAATTTAATATTTGAATTCCTCAGTTTTACGTTCACTCCCATTTATATTTTTTTCATTCTTTACTGTTATAGTTTCCTATAATCACTTAATTTCAGAGACTTTTCCCTGCATCCTCTCCAGTTGTCAGTTTTCTATTATAAGCAAGAGCCTCTGAGCCATACACAGTTTTACTTGTTACCAGTTATGGCCATGAAAATAACTCACGTCCTCCAGCTCAGAATCTCTATCAGCCCCCTCACTTGCTGTTTGTACTCTTAAAATCTCTTTCTCCCCTTTCATGTACCGGCATCACACTGTGTTCACATTAATTTACCTAAATCGCTCTATTAACCTATTAATATCTCTGAATTCTCAGGCACATCTACAAGCAAGGGGCTAGATTAGATTAGTAAAGCCAAGTACACCAAGATACTGAAGCCATCCAGAGAGACAGCTCCATTCTTAGAATTACTTGTTTTGGTCCGCTGTGGCTGTATATTTACTCCTTTTGAAATACAGAAAAGACTCAGATGTGGTACTGGACACTCTGGAAACCCAATGCTAATCACACTGCTTCAAGACCTGCTGGTGGCTCAAGTTGTGTTTCATTTAACTTTAACGTATCTGTTTATCAACAACATGCAAAATAACTCAAGATCTAGAACTGCAAAAGTAAAAGTTTTGCATCTCATTTTCTGGTTCTTAAATGGCAATAGATCTATTCTTGCACACAAAGTAGTATTAAAATCTCCAAAGTAAAACAGTTATTTCTACATTTTTCTTGGGAAATATGTACTCTGTTTCAGAAACATGTCCAGATAGACACTTTGGGTTATTGAAACTTGGTTGGCCAACTATGGAAAATTTTAAGAAAAAAGGAGTCATATAAAAGTCCTTTTTTTCTCAGACTTTTTTAGACATTTTCTCTAATATCAGTGCCAGCATTGTAGTATTTCATTATTTACATATTCTGTATTATGCTTTGAAACACTTTTTTTTTTAAACTCAAGGTCTTTTAATATCTTGCTAAGATATAAATCAGGATTAGAATAAAGCACTAGGTTGAAATTATGCTTTATACTGTAATTAAAAACTCACATGGAAAATACCAAAATTACTTTAGGTAGGAGTGATTATGCAAAGTCTAAACATTTAAGTTAGCACAGTGTGTTAAACAGTATAAGCTATTTTTTTCTGTTAGAAAACTGCCAAAATGCAAGAAATGAGCCAGTTGGAATGCACAGGCTATCTGAAAAGAATGGGAAATGGCACTGCACTACAGCAGCAAATGGACAAAGGCCAATTGTATATTTACTGACTACTTTGATCATGTAAGAAGAGGAGGAAAAGCAATGTTCAGTATCAATATCAGGGAAAAGGAAGGAATGAAAGTATATTATTTTTATTGCATATGCACATACAATTAGTCTTCCTTGCTAGAATTTATGAAATTCAGTTCTGACCCAAGTTACTACTTATAACAGAAATGTTATACTAACAGTGGTAGCGTTTTCAATGTAATTTTCAATGATAAGAGTTTCTCATCTAGCAATCTATAAAAAAGAGTTATGACACACCCTCATTAGACACTAAGGCAAAATTGATTCTTGGTCTGTCAGTTCCATTTCCATAAAGGCTTTCTGCAACCTCCTTCTAGGGAAAGGAGCTGATGGTTGCTTGCCCACCTAACTTCATTAGGCCTCATAAAAGTAAAGGAAAGCTCCATGTTTCTGTTTAGCACACAACACATAGACCTTAGTAACAGGAAATTGTTATGGTAAATTTTCAAAAACCATATATCCATACATTTGAAAGAGCCCTAGGTTTCTACTAATATCAACACATCCTGTATCTACAGCACATATTCAGGGATTTCTTTCTTTTTTGAAACCAAATTTTATTTCTTTTTTTTTTTACATTTAATTTAATTTAATTTAATTCATTTTTATGTATATTAAACAGCCTTGCTTAGTCAATCAAGATAAATCCTTCATATGCTACAGAGCAACTTTGATACAGTAATGTAGACCAAAAATAGGCAGAAAAAGAAAACCAGTCAGCAGAGAAAATTTAGACAGAGCTGTAACTTTCCTTTCAGCTGCCCAGTAACTAAAACATACACATAATGAAGCATACACACATGGTCATAAGCAACCTATGAGATAGAAACACAACTTGGATGGGAAGAATGGAATTTTTGGAATATTTCCTGCTCAATTGGTTCAGAGCAAAAAAAGTGAGATGACAAAATGGAGAAGAGGAAATTCTTATGAAGCAGACAAGGAGCTATAAAAGGTGGTAAGTGAGGATGATTTTGAAACCCTAAAAGAAGTGCAAATAATTTTCTATTAAATTTGCAGTGATCTTGCCCCATATGAGCCAGTTTAAGCGAATAAATGCAGTTGGACAGAATGAAACACTGACAGCTCGGTAACTCTTTATCTTCTCTTTTCAATTGCCCATCCTCAACCTGCCTTAGTCAAAATGATTATACCAAGATGACTAAAAGAAAAAGGAACAATGTAATGGAAGCAATACTGTCAGTTTACAAAGACAATACATATTTTCGAGTTTTCTTTAGGTTTTCTCTTCATGAGCCTCTTTGTGTACTTGCTCACTCACGTCTCTTTCACACAAAAGCACTGTGTGGTTATATTTGGGAAGCATATAAGCAGTTCTTACCACTTCAAGTTACATGTATTTTGTTCCTGTTTTGTAAAATTAGAGTACATCTATGAGGAATTTTATCTATTTTTTGTTTTCCATAATATGTTTTTTCTATGATCATAGTCTATTTTAATGTAGTATTACAGAGAAATATGACATTCAAAAATAAATGAAACTCCTCTTTCCAAAGGTATATCAGCTCAGGACTTTGATTTTAAGAACATGATGTTATGGATCATTAGGTACATTAATTATTTAAGACTATTCAAAATATACTTGCCACAACGTGAGCGGTAGCTGATAGTCAGATTAACAAATACTACAGAATGGCAGCTGTGGAGGTGACGAGCACAGAACATTCACTTGCCTTGAAAAGATGTGAGTGATTTTTCCTTCACGTACTGCAAATTTCTCTCACACTACTGTATCATCCACTGAAGTCGTGGCAGAAACATATTTAAGACTTCTACAGCTGAATCACGGCTTTATTTACATAACTATTGCTTCAGACCTGGCAGATGTTTGCCTATAAACACATAAATTTTCAGGACAAATTCCTGAAGCCTTTTGAATAATTCTACGCTTTGAACAAGTCGATCCTAGGATACTTTCTATAAAAATAATAAAAACTAAGATACAGTAATAAACAGAAGGACATTAACCCATTATGCATGGCCCTATATCATAGTTGTCAGCATGGCTACATTGATTCCAGTGATGCCAGACCTGACTGACAGTGTTATAGATGTGTAAGTAATCAAGAGAAATGCAAACACAGCAGCTACATTCTTTAGCAACGTTTACTACTTCATAGGAGAGTTTCCCATCTTCACCCGATGTTACTGTCTTTAAAATTGCCAGAGAAGTTAAGACACTGCATATTCTACGTGACAATGAAGCCATGAGTGTCAATCTCATTCTCTGAACAGCTATCATTTAAATTAAAGGGAAAGCAACTAATATGCATATTAATATACTTTTGTGTGCATCTTACTGTGACCAAATGGGTAAAAAGGTTCTAAGTTGTCATTCCAACACATATGCAGCTCTGATCTTCCTTGTCTCACTACTCCTTCACGTAACTCCATCTGACTTACCACCCCAACTTTCTAAATGTATAATTATGTGTTCTCTTGTAGTAACAATATATGCTGATACTAAGTATGAAATTAGAGAGAAAGTGAAGTACTATATTTAATGGCATAAAATGTTGGGTCTTAAACCCGTATAAATTATTCATTTGTGGATAGCAGGTTTCTCAATGCATGTTAGACTTGGTTAATTAAGTACATATCTGGGATATCATATATTAACCACTAGTGGGAAAAATATAATTCAGAAGAGATAACTTTTCAACTTCATTTAGATTGCTTTTTTTGGTTGCAAATGCAAATGAAAGGGACAAGTACACTCTGCCACTTGCTGCCTAAAGCCACTGCCCATTAAACAGTCTAGATGCTAGGCTTGGGTTAGCTCATGAATAACTAACAAAGCATTTCACTTAAATTGGTGGACTAAATTATTCATTCAGAATTAAAATGGCCCTAATTCATTTTAGCTTACTTGGTAAATTAAGCTAAAAAGAATTAAAGCCACTCTAACTCTGAATGAGACTTGTCCACAAAGTAGAATAAGTAATTTATTTCAGGGTCACACCTTCAGCTGATTCTGAATTTTCTATGGCATTCCCACAAAGACAAGTCTGGAATTTGTCTCTCTATCTCACTGCATGCAGTCCTTATTTATTCCAACTAGACATCCGGTTTTTTTAATGTTTAGTACTAGTACATTTAGATGTGGACACCTAAATGACAGAATTAAATTTCTATGATTTGCAAAGCACTAACAGGCATAGACATCCAATAACTAGTGGGAAACCTGCCTATGTCTAATTTATTTTTCTTCCATGCAACCTCTTGTTTCGTTGTGATCAAACTGCTTCAGCATTTTGATATGGGTCTCAAAAGAATACAAAGCAGAATGCTTATCTTTAACATTCCCTTTGTTTCAGTAGCAGGTTCCCATGTAGAATGGGGAATTGGAGTTAGGAGAAAGAAAAAGGAATCAAACCTTGAGCATATCAATCATTATTTTGTCATGGTCACAAAATTTATTTTCTGATCCTTTCAACATGACATGGATGCCACCAAGACAGAAAATATTAGTTAGGCAAAGGTTATGATGAAACCAAGTCTGTTTTCAGCCTTTTTCTTTTGAGTCGAAGTATATCAACAGAACAGATTGGAACAATACCATCTCAAGTTTATCAGATTGACTTTTTCTTTTTTTTCCTTTTTTGATACTAACAGATTGACCTGGCTCTCCTCTTCTCCTGTTCCTATGTGGAATAGACATGTAGCTCTTCACAGAAAAGTTCTACTGCTTGGCCAGTGATGTTCTACACATTGTGAAGCAGATCCTCAAAACCTTGCTAGGTTTTTTTTCTTTGTGTGTGTAGTTCAGTTAGCAAATTCCAGCATAGAGGCATGTAGCTCTTTAATTTGTTACAGCCTATGCAGCCTAAATTACAATTACATAGTCAGGTTTCTGACTTTCCCCATTTGCAGAATTATTTACAAATGTGATTAATTTGAATACTGCATGGTTATGTTGTGATCACGTGGTCCTTCAAGTAACATGACCAAGAAGCAATTTAATGGATTTAAGCTTAGAACAAGTCAGCTTTAGGGTAGATATTAGGAAGAAATACTGGAATAGAAGTTATCTTCTACTAGTGTAGGGACACAAAACTTCTCTCTTATATTTATCAGAGATTACATCTGTTGAATGAAATTTAGCAGTACTGATGTTCACTCTACCCATCCCACCATACCTGTCCATCACACATGGACACCTCAATCTCCATAAAGGCAAGGATGTATTTTTTTGGCTATTTATTGTCATGAGATACAATGCATATGAGAAATGATACATAAATCTTGTAGGTATAAGGAATACACAATCTGACATGAGATAAACACGGGTCATTTAGTTTTCAGTGAATTAAAATAGAGAAAAGTTTTGTGTACGTTTTAAAAATATCCTGTTGATCACAGCATATTCAGGAAGGTACGATTTAGGCATCCTAAAGCGACTGAAAGATAACTGAAAAGCAGGCTAAATTCAAGAACCTTTATTTCTCATTTCTTTCTTAGATAATAATTGCTTTCTAGAAAAAAAAGAAAAAAAAATTAAAAAGAAAGAAAGAGAGAGAGAGAAAGAGAGAAAGAGAGATAAAAAAAGAAAGAAAAAGAAAGAGAAAGAGAAAGAGAGAAAGTGAAAAAAAGAGCAAAAGCGAAAGAAAGAAAGAAAGAAAAAGAAAGAAAGAAAGAAAGAAAGAAAGAAAAAAGAAACAAAGAGAAAAAGAGAGAAAGAAAGAAAAAAAGAAAGAGAAAGAAGAGAGAATGCAGGAATAGGATAAAGGATTTCATATTTAGTAAATCAGAAAAAAAATTCCATTTTGATTCAAAGCATTTTCAAAAGCTATGTATATATATGCATTGGTAGAAATACACTTCTATATAAAAAATACGAAAGTTAGAGCAGAAATGTTAAGAACGAAATGGTCACATACAAGTATATTTTTTAACATTTTGAATGGTTCTGCATAAGCTTTGCTGTGTCTTTGCTGCGAATTGCACATTGAGCAGAGCACCTACATGCCTGGTCCCATCTATTTATAATCCTTGCCCACGAGTGGCATTCTAGATGGTGGCCAGCCCACAACCACAACTGCTCTCAAATGCTGCCACCTAAAGGCTAAACCGAAGTACAGCTAGAAAGAAAACAACCCAAACTGGCAAAACCGAGAAATTGGGAAAAAGTTCGCGAGTGTGCAATAGTGGAAGTAATCTTCAACATTGCAGTTGCTGCCTGTATATCACATAGCAAACGCATTTGTGTTTAATCCTGTGTGCATTATTTCCTGAAAATACTTCGCGGATATATTAAGTATATAATCACTAGATTTTGTGTGAAAGGAAGAAAACTAGACTTTATGTTTGGAGGAAATGAATGGATGAGAAGTCTGAAAGTGCAGAGTTCATGTACCATTGTAGCTCTCATGGTTTTAGAATAAAAGCAAACCAAGTTCTGCAGATAGAGGCAATATCTCCTATTATACCAACTAATGAAGTTAGAAAAAATAAATACAGCTCTGAACTTTTGCACAGAACAAACCTCCCCGACCCCTCCCATCCCCTTTTTAAAATTGCTTTAATGCCATCCCTACAAATCCATGATGCATCTACTGCTGAGAATACATTTTAGACCAGAGTAGTTGGCATTCATAGTTGTATCTTCCCAGTCCTGACCGACATCCCTACATGTCAGTGTCCTATTTCAAAGTGGGACACTTGACTGTGTGCAAGGCAAAATAAAATCTGATGGAAACAAAATAAGCTGTTGAGGTGTTTGGGTTTTTTTAAATTGTGACCAGCAATTACTCAGTTGCATGGATGTTAAAGACTTTTTCAAATATGTCCAATTTTACCATTTCCATTGCCAGTTTTCTGATATGTAAAAATTCAGTTTAGGAATAAGAGTATCCCGATTTATTTACTTGTGGGCTAAAATGAAATTCGAATTTAAGTTTGTATGAAGAAAGGTTGATATAAAATTTCACCGGTTATGCTTCACTATTTTCTTGCTGATTTTAGCAAGTTATTTCCAATAAATACTTAAAAATCAAAACAATAGTTAATGACCCAAAAAGATGTGTCATGCAGCCAACCAATGGAAAACAAAAGAGTTTAATGAAAAGTCATGAAAACCCTTGTTCATTAGGAGAAAACATTAATATTTTAGTATATCTAAGTAGCACCTTTATTAAATCACTGCAGTGACGACAGCCTGTACAGGACTGCCGTTCTGTATGTGCATACCCCAATGTCCTTCATGTACCAAGGAATATGTGTTTTATTTTTATTTCAGTTCTAATTTCCTCTCGTAGGGTAGTAGCCAAGCTACTACCCCTCACCAAAAGAAATCAGTAGATTTGGATATTGTCCTTTCAGGTAGTTGATGGGACCTGTGCACAGGGCTGTTCACATGACTGACGATAAGGTAGGCATGGCAGGATACCCAAGGA
>VZTA01000041.1:0-22869 GCA_013398855.1 Mohoua ochrocephala | reverse complement strand
GCTAGTGGGAGCCGGGAGACCGCGCGCGGCCGCCGCCCGCCCGAGGGCTGAGACTGACCGCCTGCCCCTCCTGCCCCCTGCCCTGCCCGCCCGGGGGAAGGTGGCGTCCCTCCCTCCCACTGCTTCTGCAGCGCTCGTGGCTGTAACTGTTGGAGAGCAAAATCCTGTCTGCTGTTTCATAATTACAGGGTTATGGCCTGAAAAAATCACAACTGGATTTTTTTAATATGAGCTAAAAGTCATCATGCTCTAGTGATTTCTAGATGTTTCTCCTCCTAGCTTCGCTTCACTTTTAGACCATCCCAGTGCTCCAGCATCACAACTTCAGTCTGAGTGACAGCAAGCCTGGTAAGGATTGGTTTGGTTTCTGTGTGGAGGCTCTGGTGGCATCCTTACTGCAGAATCTGGCCCACTGTTAATTTAACACTTCGTTAACTTTCAAAGTGTTAATAGGATGACAGCTGATGTTTACGAAGGATACTGAAAGGAAATTCAGAACTGAATGTAGTTCTTAGTATGTGCAAAAGGTTTTGTTAATTTATACTGTTCCTTGTTCCCAAAACTCTTATAAGATTTTATGGAGGTGTTGGAAAAAAACCCTGTAGCTTAAAAGCCCATATGACCACCAGACAGAGCCGTCTGAGTACAATTGCTCAATAACAATTTTAATACCATTTCTGAGACAAAATTTACAACTGTAAAAACGAAAGCTGGATTTCAGGTGCCTTGTTCTAATCATGTATTTTAGAAATTTAATTTACTAACTGCAGCACTTTATGTCAGCATGTTTGTGAGAAATATAAACTCATATTCAATTATTTACCTCATTATTGTGGTTGCCAGCAATAAAAAAAATGTTTAAAAGTAATAATGAAAGATACTTATTTCCAATTTTCACGTGCATATGTCTAGTAAGGAAGAGCTCTATTTTTTATTATTATTATTATTTGAGATTCTCTTAAATGTTAACGAATGATCAGAGCTGGGGATGAATTAAGGAATAACAGAGATAGAAAGATGACAGAAGACACAAATTCAGTACAAAGGATGTGTTGAAATGGAGCTGGCGAGATTAGAAAAGAAAGCTGTCACAGTCTCTGATAATTTTTCCCTAAGAGAAAATCAAACACCTGTGGTGAGAATACTTCACTGTTACCTTGTACCCCGCAAACACAGTACTGCTATCATTAGTATGAGACCATAAGCTTTGTACTGAGTTTGCAAGGTCTTGGTCTTGCCCTGTCTGAACTCTTCCTGACTTGCTTGAAGCTGGATTTTTTCCTACAGAAATTTCTTTGGTAGGAAGAGGATAGATCAGGAGCCTACGGCAAATTACAAGTTACTGCCTTTACATAGACACCCTGCTGAAGGTATCGGCTTTAAGACCCAGAAGATGGGCGGAAGGATGAACTTCAGAATTTGCACACCACACATAGCTGAATCTGCAATACTGCTCACTAGGTCTGAGAAGTTTCCTCTAATACAGGGCTGTGGCCTCACTTGTCACTTCTAGATCTCTTCTTGGATAAAACTGCATCTAAAGCAACTAAGGCAAGGGACAAGTGGGATGAAAACAGTTACTCTGCTATAGCAAAGTTGTCCTAGATATAAAGGTACTACCAAGATACAAATGTGTTAGTTCATGCTATACCAGGATTTGCAGCTGCCAGGGTTTATTGGAGGCTATCCTAATCAAGCAGAAAGGGCCAAAGCACAGGATCAAGTACTGTCCTGTGAACTGGACAGTCAGTGCTTGACATGTCTTTGACCAGAGTTCAATTGTGCTATCCCAGTCCCCTCCTGGGCATGGCTGTAAGAATAACACGGGTGTCAAAGGGAAACCAGGCACCAGCTGCAGAATTTTACTTCAGTTAATCAATTGCTAACCAACACAAATTGCTGATTACTCTTCTAAGTACTGGGAAAGAGAGGAGCACAAACAACTAAGCAGACACATAAACATCTATCCTCCCCCGTCCACAAACTCAGCTTCCTCTATTTTCTCCACCAGGTACATCCAGTTCTCCAAAATTTCACTGGACGGGGGACAGACAGTGGGGAAGCTGATATGATATGCACGTAGTTTATTGCTGCTCGAAGCAGAATATTTTATTACTGCCCTTTGGCCTATGGCTCCCTCTCACACACACACTTGAACAGGGCCACAAGCTCCTCAGTCTCAATGGTTGGTTGATGCCTGGTGGGATTTCCTACTGCTTTTTCCGTTGGTCCAGGTTTTGAAGGGAAGAGCACTTAGCTAATGAATGAAAACTCTCGTGCCACGTTCCCTCAGGGTCAGGGCAGACCCTGATCTTTCGAGTTTACTAGTACAGACACAGTCACGGTGACTGGCTAGTATATTCTAAATACTTTGACTGCATACTCTAAACTCACTTGCTACTTAAATTTATGTTAGCTGAAAAGGCTTATGTAATGGGTTTAAAACATGAGTATTTTTCCTCTTCAGGCATGCCCAAGGAGTTAGGTCATTGCTATAAAAATAAATATTTCCATGTACATATAAATATACATATTACATAAGAAGAATCCAGTGTCTTGGAAACATTCATTAAGTGTTGAGACAGCTGGGCACTGATCAAGAAAACAACCATCCCAAGCAGATGTCTGACAATCAGCCTTCTTCAGGGGCGTGACATGAGGATCCTTCATGCTTGCTTCTCTTATTCGATGCATACATGAAACAGGTTGCTTAGGTGGTATGGGCTGCTTTCTCATGCACAGCTTAACCCTCATTCATAAACTCTACCTCATAGCTCTGAGTAAATTAAAGCCGAAATAGATCTTTGTTTATATTTTAGTGTTTCCTTTATGACTCGTTCAGATTTTTATTTCTGTACAAAGTGATGTGAGACCAAATAAAACAGGATATAATCAAACTGTCAAAGGTTATACCCCTAGGGTGATGTTCAGTTTCATAATGATGAGTTGTATTTATTTTTCCCAAGATTAAAGTAAAAACCCTAATTTTTTCAGCCCTAGCAAACAACATGCCTGGATATTTCAGTGAAGAGTTCAAGACTACAAATTATGAAATATTATTCTTCCCTTACCCATGTTGCTGATGATGCTTAAGAATGCATTGCTATGCATAATAGTACATTCATTCCGTTTCCTGCACTGTACAGTACCAGGTCTTGACTTTCATGTTGCAGACAATTTCAGTACTTTTGCTTTGTCTTCACCTAATATTTTATTTTATCTTTTACTTCTCCTTGGACTACCATCTTGTTAAGATTTTTCCAATTTTTTTTTTAAACAATTGGTAAATAATTGTTCTTTCTCATTATAAAGATCCTTTTGAAGTCTTCAGTTATAACTGTATCATGTTTTATGACTTGGACTCCTTTTACTTATCCTCTTAATTTTTCTTTATTAGAAAATCTGTTTTATCAAACATTCAATAAAAAAATATCCTTTCAGATTTAATGAAATGCCAGCAATTAAGTTTATATTTTTGGTATTCTAAGAACCCACTCTGCCTTCCCAGACTTCTGGTGCATACAGAATGACTCATTCGTGTATGGTTTTTCTCACCTTATTAATTATTCAACAGACCTGACAGTTATTGTGAGATTTCCATTTGTTATTTAATACTGTAAGCTAGAAATATATGTATTTGTTCCTGGTGTAGACACTGTAGTAGTTTATTTTTTTCCTTGATGTGTACAGCCAAAGAATCTATCAAGTGAAAAACAGAAGTCACATATCTACTTAGAGAAAAATAGAACACAGTTATAAAAAGCAACTGAAAAAGTAATTTTTCTATCTATCCTAGTGACCTAAATAATTCCTGACAGGTATTTGTCTAACCTTTTCTTAAAAACATCCAGTAACAGAAATTCTACATCACTGCACTCCATTCAAAACCCGATCAATCTTTCCTTTAGAATGGTTTTCCCAGTGTCCTGTGCTGCCCTTGAAGCCTGTTATTTGAGAGCAATATATCTCTTTTCTCATCATAGCATCTATTTACTTATTCAAAGACTACTATGATATCTTCTTCCCTTTTTTTTCCAAGACTCAACAACCTCAAATACCTTCCTCAGTGGCCATAATTTACCAGACCTATGGCCAGTTTCATTGCTTTTCTCTGGACTCTGTAATTGCTTTATGTCTTTCCTGAAGCTTGATGGAGTACTTGAGCTGAAACCTTACTTCTGCATTAAGCAGGATAGAAGGATTACTCCTACAGGTTATATTCCTGTTGACAAATCCCAGTAGGATATTTGCCTTGTTTGCAGCAGCTTAATAACATTGAGTCACACAGAATTTGCCATCCACTCCAAATCGGAGATCTTTTCCTGCAGAACTTCTACCCACTTACTTGTTTCCTTTCTTGCAGTAAATAGATGATGAGTCCTGCAAACATGCAGAACTTCATGTTCCTCTTTGCTGAACTGTATCCACTACATCCATCGGATTTATTGATAAGAAGTATATACTTCTGATTTTGGTGTCTGTAGATGCTCATTGGGGAGTAAACATTATAATAAAATTCTATCATGAAAGCACAGCTTTCAATTTCATTGCTTATGCTGATACCAATAGAGCTCTGAGCTATTGAAAAAAAAAAAAGAATGGAAAATCAGTTAATACATCTGGAAGGGAACACCATTAAGGTTAGAAGGCTCAGTGTTGAGATTTTTTTTTTCTTTTTATTTCACAGAAAATTGCTGAACTGACGGCCTTGGGCAGCTAAGTCTTCTTATTCATCTACAGGAAAATTCTGCCTGAACAGTGGGAACATACACTTCTCCACTAATGTGTTTCGAATCTTGACCCCGGAGAAACAACTCCTTGTAGTACCCAGTCAATTCATCTTCCATATCCACTCAGTTCCTGGTCAGTCTGTCAGGACTGCCTATGGCAAGGATTTTGGAATAGGGACAATGCTTCTGTATAGTCATGTTCTTCTGAACAAGACTATACATTTTTAGGGCTGGTGTGCACAGAAACCTTGCACTATTTTGACTGTACTGATGCATTTGAACTGTTGTGACTTTTCAGAATGGATTCACTGTATTTTTATCATCAATAGAGCCAAAATGCAAGGCAGCAGGGACACTCTTGATTTAATCCTACATTATTATGTTCAGTGCTTGCATGGTCAATACAGTTTAAGGGGTTTCAACTCCCCTGCCTCTGTGAATTCCCCCAGCCCTGCTCTACACCACTTTATACTTCCTCACCGTCCTTTACCAAGATGTAACCTTTTTGGACCTGCATTGCAAAGCACATCAGTGCTAAAATTAGAGGAGGTAATAGCACCAGGTTTTGGAGGGCTCCACTGCCCCTGTCTGCAGCCCAGCCATGCAAGAGTTGCCAAGACAGAACAGAAAGGGGATAACTTGGAATGCCTGGTGAGAAAACATGGCTAAAAGAGGCAAGTCGTGATAACCTTCTAAAACACATTCCCTGCTGCAAAACTTTTAATATCATGCTGCTGACTGACTCTCTAATCCACCTGTTAAACTGCACAGCTGGGGCGATGGAAATCAGGATCAAAGTTTTACTTCAATGAATAGTTAATTGTGCAAGAAGAAACAGCAATAAAAATGACAGAGACTGAAAAAAGATGACCCCCACAGAACTGAATAGTTTAGCTGCCTGGTGGCAGCAAATCTGTTTGAAATCACACCAGTGAACCATTTGTATTTTGCCATCTTTTACCACTGGGTACAACAGGTAGGAACTCTCTCTTTCTCAGGAAAGACATGATCTGGCTTTCATGCATAATCCAAAAGCCCTGAGCAGAGGCACATGCCTTACTCTGACCTTCAAAGGGCAGAGTTTATCCCCACTTCTTTTCATGGTGTTTTCTATAGAGTGGTTCAATCAGGTCCTTACTCAGAACCACGTTGAGTTTCATCAGGCCCATTGTCAGTATCTGGCTTTACTGCAGAGTCTGACAGTGCTGTGTGAAGATATCAAAGTCCATTTTAAATGCTTCCTACTGCAGGGAGCCTGCATTCTCAAGGTACATTAGTCTGCACAACATGCCGTACAGTGGACTGTTTCAGTACCCAAGCTAGGTATTTCTACACTGAAAACCTGAAGGACAAAAACATAATGTAAACACACCTTTTCCCCAGGTGCCTCTCCCCTGTGAGGCATTGAACAGGGACTCTGGACATCTAATTCAGCTGAAATGATTTGATTCTGTTAACCAGTGGGATACCTAAAATTGTAAAATTACGCCAACTTTCTTGCACAATTAAACTTACTTTTTATGGAACACAGGGGTATTTAAGAATTTAAGCCCCATGTTTTTCAATAAGACTTAGCATCCTAGAACTGTGATACTTAAATATGGATAGTGAATTTCTACTGAACAAGTGAGAGACTAATACTCTAACAGAGCTATACCTTTGAGACCTGGGTTTTATAGATGACATTGAAATAAGGGCATAGGCATCCTAAGTGGGACATATCCAGGATTTAGGAACTGAAATACAAAACACAGATGCCTGAAATATCTAATTTGCTGCTGCCTACTCATGTCTGAAATCTGCAGAGCTCTAAGTTGCCCAAATTAAAGCTCTCATGGTACCTGAAGTTCTACTTTGGGATTTGCTAACGAGTGAAGCACTGATCTTAGACTAAGTCCTATCAGGCTTCACAAACTAGATTATTCTCTACTATGTTTGCAGAAAGGACTCAAACTCTGCCAGAGCAGACCTATTGTACTCTGTTTTTCTAATGAAGCTGAAATGCGGAGTGGGATTTGAAGAGTTAAAGAACTCAGTCACAACAGAGGTTACAGAAACTTTCCTTCTCGTCCTTGTCAGAAGGAATTTTAACTCTTATCTTCTATAAAAGCATTTTACACAATAGCTATACATTAAGGGGTGGTTGGGGTGGGAGGTGGGGAGAGAAAAAAAAGAATCATCCCATTATCGCTGAGGTTATTCCACTTTCCATATAGTAAGTTGTGAGTCCAGAAGAACACATGAAGTATGAACATAACTCTTAAACAATGGCTTAAAAACCAGAATTTGCAAAACACTAAAATATCAAAATATTTAGATGAGGGAAATGAAGCTCTCCTGTATCCCAACCTAACCTGTAACTGCTAGAACACTCTATACACGAGTGAGACCATCTACATTCAGCTATGTCTGTAAAATTTATTTTACAGTTACAGACTGTTTTTAATACATAGTTCAGTAATAATTTAAAAAATATGAGTGCTCTGAGTATGGGCTCCATGGCTTCCTATAGCAAAAGAATCTGTTATCTGCTAAGGCAAAAAGCATAACTTTAAAGCAATCTGGACAATATAAAAATAGGTTAAAAGTTGCAAAAAACTTCCACTTCCTGCCCTCATTTTCCTGGTGCCTTCACCTCCGGTTGTGCTCCCATCCACAGTTCCCAGTGGAGTTAAAAAAAGGACTGAGTGTGTTCTGCACAGAGGGTGAGGAATTAAAGGACCTGGTGAGAGGGCACCTTCCCCATTTCTGACTGCCAGTGACAGCTGGTCAGTAGTGGGAAAACCCAATTTTATTACAGTGTTCAAGCACATCTTTACTTGTTGTGAAAGAGGCTAGGACTGAAACATGTCTGAAACTAACTACATTAAGTATGTTTCTGAATAGGCCATGTTGACACCTGAAACTTGATAACCAGGTCAGTAAAAATAATAAACTTGATAACCAGTTCTAAACAGCCACTCTCCTTAGAGGTCTAATGTTTCAACTGGCAAAGTGAATGTTTTCTCTCACATGATAATCTTTCAAGGAGAAGGCTGAGATGCCATATTAGAGAAGTTCATCATCATTTTCATTGCTGTGCAGCCTGTTGAAAAGGACCAATACAAGTCTTCCATTTCCATTGCTGTCTATATCACAGCTTGCCTTGATGCTAAACACACTTGAAATAAATCATGCCTTCATATCTATTAAGGAATTAGTTTTTTCTTCACTGACATTCACTATGGTATGAATGGAAACTAAAAATTACCACCTCCCTATGCCCAGTTTCCAAAGAAATCTCTTAGTTTGTCATTTTGAAGAGTTAAGAATAATTTGTTTGGCTCATTACTTCCAATTATAACACACTGCTGCGGCAAATACAATGACAAACTCTTAAGCAGTTGTGTGTTGTAAGGTGAAATTCAACTTTAACGAAGCAGACGGGTTCCTAAGAAACAGCGAGCTCTACTGGAAGCACGGCTGCATGCTTCATCCTTTTTTACTTTGCTACATTTAAATAAAAACATTAAAAAATTACAAGTTACTTGCTGTGCCTGAGGGTTCCCGGAAAACAAGAAGGAACAGTGAGAAACAACAAATCAAGAAAGTGATAGCAGCAAGCCATCCAAATGCAAGCATCCAAACTGCTAAAGTCATGGATTTGAACTCTTTTTCAGTTGACTTTTTTTAACGTCAGAAGTAATTTACTGAGCAAACATCCCAGTGATGAAAAAACGTCTGATCAACCAATTGAGCATGTTGACACTTCAACCTAGGCGTACTAGCACAATATATTACTTTTTTATCTTGAAACAAGAGTAGGAATCATCTGATTAAATGTGGATTACCTATACAAAGTCGATACTTATAAATGAGCTACCCGACTAGACTAATTTTATAATCAGTGAAGAGAAACATGCACTTTCAGGGTCTGATTCACCTTGTGATTCATTTTGTGTTGAGGAAAGCAAACCACATATCATCAAAAAAAAAACCTGCTGGAGGCCTTATGTGTAAATCTAAATTCTAGCACATAGACAACTGACATATGTTATAGATTATTATGTTTACATAGATGTATATGTCACTGTTTTACTTAAAGCCTATTAGACTGTAATAATATTTACAGTATCACATAGCTTCTTCTAATCTGTTACTGTAATTCTGTAAAAGCCAAGATGTGTTAAAACCATTAGCAAGGAAGGAACAATTTTTCTAACCTATAAGCTATTGAGTACAAAGGGAAACACCAACTTCATTCATTTGGGTAACTTTTTTTTTTCTGTTGGATTTTTTCTGTGAATCACCTGTAGTTTACAGATGCCTATGAACAATATATTTTTCAAATAAACTATTAGGGAAAAAAACCCAAACAGACAAGACACCAGTTTAGTCTTACATAAATCAAATTGAATCTGCTGCAGTTTAATTACCATTTTATCTAAAATTAATTTTATATGCTTTGCAATTATACAGTGCTCTAAGGAACTTCAAAAAAATCACTGTATGAAACTACGCGCTATTTTAGCATTTAAAAAATCCCTAGGAGTTTTCTTAAACTTTGTCATGATACATGGATTACGTTACAGTTTTAATGACTGTATTAAGATAATAAGTTAATAGAATTGCAATAATTTTACAGAGAAGCTTCCTGCCATTCTCTTACTTACATGCTAAGCTTTCTGGTGCCCCGAATTAAATCCAAAAGTCCTTCAGTGGTTCCTCTGACACCCATCCTCCCAGACCTTGCTGCCCCAGTGTGCTGGATGAGCTCAGCCATTAGCAGCCAAAGTTGGAAGAACAGCATTGCATGCAGAGTAATACTCTGAAGGACCAGGTTGTTTACTGAGAACGTGAGTTACCATTTACCTACATAAAAACAGTCAGATGATGTCATAAATACAAATTTTCTGTCCTTTCTTTGTTTCTTTTTTTACATGAAACTTTCTACTTTCAATTTCGCCATCTTCTGAAATACTGTCATCTTTCACATTGCTAAGTAGTACCAGAAATATTGCCAGTATTCATAAAAAAGGATGTGACAGTAAAATCTGGAGTAGCATTTGGCATTGAAAAATCCAGTCTGTGTAAAAATGAGATTTTAAGGGCTAAACTGAAAAATACATAGTACATTTTTTGCAGATGAAAATGCTTAATAAATGATGATTTGAATGCACATTTTCATCACAAATATTATCTCTCCAGCAGAGAAAACCTGGCCTATGCTCGCTGCTGCTGCACTATTGACAGGACAACAGACAACAGAAAATAAACCAATTACGGGCTAGTCTGGCTGCTACATTACAGAGCTACGAGTAGCTACTCACTCATGAATAAGAAGTGTCTTCATGCAAATTGGAGACCTACCACAAAATATTAGTGACAGTCTAGTGAGTATGTCTGAGGTTCTATGAAGCAACATGCAAACATTTATGGAAATATGGATTTCTTCCTCATTAAATTTTGCTAATACACTACAAATTTTAATCCTGATGAGTATGTTCACTCTTTCCCACACAGGACTGAACAGTGAGACCAAAACACCCCACCAAGGTTGTCACTTTATATTCCAGTCACACTGGGGACATGGCTTCCCAGTCCTGGCATTTCAGCCTGTTGAGTCTAAAGAAGTAACTTATTATTCTGCACTCAAAGCCAACATTTTCCACTTGAGACACAATTCCAAAAAAATTAGTGTCAGATGAGAAAAGCATTAATTCGTTTTCCAAGTAAATTGGTTATTTAATTTTTGACAACTTGTATTGTTTCTGTATGCAATTCTGTAGGCAAGAGAACTCTTAAAAGGGAAAAAAAAAGGGGAGGAAAGATATTTTGCTATTGAAATACGCACAGAGAGCATTATGGACAGAGCAGGCTACTTTAAAAAAATGTCAGAGTTCCATTTTTGGCACTGGCCCTAGAACAAGTGGATTATATCTGAATTTCAGATTTTATTAAAAAAAAAAATCCGTACCTCTCAGTTATGAGGAAGGCTTAAGTATATTTATTTAACTCCATTGAAAAGTAATTCCTGATAGGTATTGTGCGATTCTTTTGTCAACCACATGACAAATTAATTTTCTTTCTCTCATAAAACATTACCCCAAACTACAGCAAAACTTGAGAAACAATGGATACAGTGACCATATCTGAAATTATTTCTAGCTTCATCACTTCACCTAAGTAATTTTATATGCATACATTTCCTTCCACATAATCCAAATATCACTTGAAACTTTTTACTGAGTGTCTTTATAAAGTATTTTCAAGTTTTCTTTTGTTCATTGCTTAAAGGAAGGACTACAATAATGAATCAAATTATTTATTTTGTCTCTCATATGAATGTGACTGTTGTGTATGTTGCACAAATAAGACATTATTAAAAAAACCAAAACAACAAAACCAGCGATTAAGAGGTCTTCACTGCTGGCTTACAATTCCAGCTATTTTTCAAATACTTTATACAGAAGGAGGAAAATTCCAACTAGTGGGTCCATTATAGAAGTATCAACTATAAAGTTAGCATTTAGCAATACCTTCCTGAGCTGAAAACATAAGGCTATCTGAAAAGTAAAAATATAGTGCTCTCACTAGAAAATATAGTTATGAAACCAGTGAATTTACCAGGTTATTCACTTAAAAATAGGCTTCCCCAAACCCTCCCCAAAAAACCAAAACCCCAAACCTCAACCCCTCCCAACCCATAAAACAAGGAAACAAAAAAAGCTAAACCAAAACCCTTACAGTTCTTATTAAATTTTATACTACTGAATTTCAGTAAATTCAGTGAAAAAATCAAGAAGACACGAGACCTATCTAAAGATAGAGATAGATTTTATTTAGGTTACATACCTTACTTCAGATAGAGATAAGATCTAAATAAAATTTTTATACAAATTGTTTTTACCTACATTTTCTCATTGTGTGTCATGAACAAAGCAGCTTCAGTGCTAGGATATGAAGAAAAAGAAATATGTTAATATTTTTATGTGTGGATTCATATTTAATAATTCACCTAGACGCCAGAATTGTATATCATATGTGAAATGCGTATGTGTTATGTGAAGTGCAGCCAAGTTATGGGAAAAAAAAATGTCCTTTATTACAATTCCACATATATTTTTCACAGGAATAGAAGTGTTATTCACGGAGTCCTGACTAAGCTCTAATATGGGAACATCTGCAAATCTAAATTTTTCCTGCAACTTGAATAATGCAATTTTTATTTCTCTGAAGGAATTATTAAACTGTTGGAGATGGGCACAGGAGAATTCATGCTTACATTTCGGCATTGGCTAATTAATCAGATCCCTAAACACTCCTTTATAGTGACTATTCCAGTGTTTAGATATGGAAACTGATATAAAGGAGTAATTGACTTATTTGAAGAGATCAAATATTTTAATAGCAATATAGCACTAGTATAATTAAAAACTGAGCTTCTAGTTTCTAACTTTAAAAGAAGCTGCTAGTTACAGCCCTTTACTAAAAAGATATTGCTGGAATCATGTCAGAAGCAAAGTTCAATCTGAACTGTATGCTAGTGAGAGCCAGTGTTTTAACGGTTTGCAGAAAGAAGAAAACAACCTTTGTTATTCCCCAAAATACAGGAAACTACCTCCCATTACAGCAGCAATTACCAACCTGGCCAGCTCATGGGCAGCTCATTGACACATGCTGCAAGCAAAATCATAATTTACTCTTCTATTTCATTTCCTGGGGATCTGATAGTGTAGGAGGATTTCATGGACAATATCTTTCATGCGAGTTGTGTGTCATTTTTATTAGATGAGTAATACAGCATTTTTTTTCTGGTTCATGGTCACTGTGCCATACACCAATCATAGGCTTCCAGTTTTGGAGTACCTGGTCATGAAGGCATTTTGCAAGCCCCAAACTGTGGCAAGTTATTGTTTCCAGCTGAACCAACGTGAGACACTATTGACTGCAGACAGACGAATTCTGTGCATATTTCCCAGTTCTCATATCTCTACTGACTTCACTAGTCATGTTCCAACTAAATGATGGGATGAGACATCAGTACGCACCAATGCTCCTGCTCTCCTACGCTCTCCCAGGAAGGGAGAAACAAACTTGGAAAAAAATGGCAAGCATTGCCTGACCTGAATAACCAAGAGCTCAGGACTATAGGGGCTGGAAAACATGTCTTCCCTGATATGTGGATATATCCACAGATGCTATCAGGAGGATAAATATATTATTTAAAATCATTTCAGTAACTTTAGTCTAGAAAGAATTGAAACTGTTTCACTTCCAAGTGTTATGAAGCATAACAACGTGTAATAATGTAGGCCTTGCATCAAATAAAAAAAAGCCCTATTTTTAAAAAGAATATGGAAAAAAATCAGTTTTTGACATAATACATACCTTTGGCAAGATTCCAAGGCAGACTTGTGTCCTCCAGAATTGAAATGCATCTATAAGCTCAGTTCATGGGCTAAACGAACCTTTCAAGATCTGGTACATTCCAGAGCCTCTTCCCAAGCACAACATCCAAGTCAATTTCATATGTGATGACCAGAAGATGATGTGAATTCCTGGGGGCAGCTGTTGCCTATCCATCCTCCCCGAGCTGGTTCATAATAGATTTTCAGTCTAGTAAACATCATTGTTTAGTCTAAGTTCTGCAGAACTTCACTGAAAAAATACCGTCCCATATTTGTCTTGGAGAACACAAGAAAGGAGGAAATTAAGACTGAAAAATACACTATGCATCTGATTTCTCCCTTTCTAAGTAATGCAATTCTAGTCCTGGGTTCCTCTGTTCCTGGTGATGGACACATCTCATGCAGGTGCATGTTTTTCTTTAAAACCTGAAACTGAATTTTCGTTTATAGAGGCTTAAAATAACTGATCAAAAGCTCTTATAGTCTGATTTTAGAAGATCACAAGTAGCATTACCACTTAGTTTACCTGTAGGTGTTGGTACACTTATCTAGGGCACTGATGAGCTATATGAATTAATTATATAGAAAAGATGGTCACGGTTATTCACTGCGGTGAGACTATACATTATTAATGAGGCTGATAGGCAAATGAATCAGTCAGTACAAAAATTATATGAACTCTTTGCCAAAAACTTCATGCAAATCAACATCTGGTTCGGTCATGGAGGAGAGGCAGTCCCATCTGGCTGAAAGTAAACCATCGGATTTTAAAAAAGCTTAAAAATCAGAAAAGAGCTTGTAATTCCAATCTTTCCTATAAGGCAATCAGTCCTGAGGAGCAAAAAATTATGATGTTAATGCTTGAACCCTTCAAACTGAAAGATTGTTATTAAAAAACAAAGAGAAAAAAGAAACTAGTATAACATTGTGGCCTGCTGGAAATGTTGTTTAAACTACTGAAGTTGAAAAACTCAGCTGTGCTTCCATGGATAGGTTCATTATGATGAGCCTGTTGATCCCTGAGCTAAAAACCTTTACAGCTGATTAAAAATGTG
Source organism: Mohoua ochrocephala (assembly GCA_013398855.1). NCBI lineage: Eukaryota > Metazoa > Chordata > Aves > Passeriformes > Acanthizidae > Mohoua > Mohoua ochrocephala. The sequence goes on along the minus strand of VZTA01000041.1, from coordinate 8,694 downwards.
TTGAAGGAAAAAAAAAACCAAAACAATGACAAGGCACCCCTGATAGAAAGAGTTAATTTTTTAAAGCATTCTGTGATTCCCAGTCCCTCTTTCCTTTTCTCAAGAACCAGATATTTGTGTGATCTGAACCCCCAAATAGCCCATGTTTTCACAACAGGATTCCTTTTCACCTCACTTCCAGTTAAACAGCTCACACAAACCTTTTGTCGCCTCCTGAGCTTGATTATGGTTCTGAGCAGACATTTAACTTTCATCAATAATGTTAGACAGAAATCCATAGTATTTTCTTCTCAGATTCCCCACAGGTTTCAATGATTCCCTTCTCCGTTACTGGGGAGACAAATCAGAGACCTGGGCTCTGGTGCTCTCAATATTCTCCTATTGATGGGCTGGTAAATGTCTAGACAGTTGTTGTGCATCTGTACTGCATTACAACACAGACAAGATATATCTCGTATGTGTAGATGGAAAGTGACTCATTTAGCTGAATCTTGACTCTTTTGAAGAGAAAAGTGAATCATGAAGAAATTTCTGTGTGTTCACATATTTAATTCTAATGTGCTTCCTATATATGAAATGCTTACTTTTAATTTCAAAACGCAGCACTAAGGAGAAGTCATGTATTGTAATAATTTTGCCAAGAAGCATCTACAGCATTATTTACGATATTTCTTATTATAAACTTCTATTTTCAGTTGCAATTTCAGAAAGGTTTCTATTTATGTCTTCAAAGATGCATAACCTTAATATGTTCCTATTTAAAAAATACATTTTGGAAAACATTTGGTATTCCACAAGCAAAAAATCAAATTAGGAAGATAGGAAATAATATGGAATTATGCAATAGTGTAGAGTGATGCAATTTCTTTTGAAAAATCATTCTTCTAATAATTTCTGTCTCTAAACAGTCACTGCTTTCAGATAAGCGACTCGCCTCATATGTCAAGATTGCAGATTGTGATGCAAAGGACGGTGTCAAACAGGCTTTTCCAACAATACTACAATATTACTTTTAGATATTGTGCAAATTATTTAAGATAAATTATCTATTTCATGTAGCAAGGCTATAATCCTAACCTATACACAGAGGTAACTTTCATTTGCTAAGTCAGACTCAGTGCTCATGCTCCTGGTGTTAGTAAATCAAATATGTTCCCGTGTTATATAGATTGTTAACCTTTAGTGTTGGAGGCCTAGAGAAAGTAAAAATTCTCTTCCTAATAATACCCCGTAAGGAAAACTAAATGCCTAAGATCACTAAACACCATACAAATATGAATGTTTCTAGATTTCCCGCAGACTTCATTATCACGTTTTAAATATGGGTAGTGAAAAACAACATACCCAATTAAGTAACTTTGACTCAGACAAAAAAGATTCATTTATATAATTTCCTATAGCACAATCTTTAAATCCTGAGCACAAAGTGGTTATATGGTTAAACAAAGAATATAACTCAAGCCTATGACTGAATGGATTAGAAAGCACTGGTACATAGCTGTATCACGCCAACTACATTGATCCCACAGTTGTTGCAGTATTTAAGTACCAAATTAGCATCGTTAATTTATTTTTCTGCACTACCCCTTCCAGAAGAATATTATCAGCAAAACAGAAATGAGCAAGCCTTGATGAAAAATAGATGACAAATGCCACTTCAAAATGGATGGAGGCAATTTCCTGTACAGGTAAATCCAGACCCAAACACTTCAGCTCTGCCTGATCTTTCAAAAGAACATCTCATGTTGATTAGCTCTAGCAATTGTTTAAGAATTGAAAGCAATCAGTTAAAATTCAAGTAATTTTTGCAGGAAATATATTGAATGTGTTCACCTGAGCAAATCTATCTGCTTCTGTAAAAGTCTGTGTAGTAAAGATTTTTTTCTCCTCTGCTACAGGGAATGTGCACTATGCTTTATCTAAACATAAACATTTCCTATTCTATAGTAGTGTCACTATAATATTTTCAACATCACACGTGAAAGGTAGGTTATTACAATCATTTACAATAAGTTCTCATAACATGGAGTGATTTTTATAGGGACATATTTAACTCATTGTCTTATCTCCAAGGCATTTACATTTGCTTTGCCCTGAACACATGAATGTATAATTTCTGATATGAAAAATTCATTTCCGAAAAGGAGAAAAGAGTCAATCCAAAGCAAAAAGGCTTACCTTCTTAGCCCTTAATTTGACATGTAATCACAAGTTCAAAGACTTCTCAGACTGCAGTATCTTTCCATTTTAAGGAAGGAGAGAAAATCCTCATAAAATATTAGAGGAGGATGACAAAAGGAATAAATTATATCATGTGGATGCATTACAAACATCTGTTGTTTTCAGATGGACCTCTCTGTGCATATTCCTTTTCTAGGATCACACAAATACATATTGTATTGATTATACAACTTTATGACTTAGGAATTCACATTTTTCTCTGGTAATGTTTTCCCCTAAACCATCTAAAGGGTACAATCTTGTATTTTTCTGATTAACTACTCACCTACCTAATGTCATCACCTATTCTCTAGTTTTGCTAATGGCTACTTATGTTTAATATATCCTCCTTCTATGAATTTAATTATTTTCAGTAGAAAGAAGTCTAATCAAAGCGATTAAATTATTGGAATACTGATATGTCCTTAGGATAACTACATTTACCTTCAGTAAATATTTTTAACCACTAAGTTTCACTGTCTTTTGACAACTACTTTGGAAAAAAGGGGGTTCAGCAGCTTTCAAAACAGGATTTTAATTTCAATTGCTTGCTATAAACTGTAGGTAAAGAGAATAAAAAGACAGTAAACATGCTGTTATAGTTCCGCATTGAGTCTATCTACCGCATAATTATTTTGCACACATGCAGTATGCCTTATATTAAACAAGCTATAAAAATAGATGTATCTCTATTATGATTGAGAGGTCATTGTTTTCAGTCAGCTTGAACTCCCAGTCAAGGCAAATTCATAGTCCTTAATCCACGCCATACCTCTGCTTGCACTCAAAGATGTGAGCAACCTCACGCAAGTGCCAAGTTTGCAGGGCCACAAGTCCATGTTTTCGTGTTTTCCAAGTTGAGACGCTGTGGCAGTGGAAGACTGATTTCCCTCCTGTTATTCCAAGCATGTATATAACTTATTTTAAGAATACAGTGATATTCTGCGAATCTAATTACTTTAAAATAAGTGAAACATTAATAAAACAAAGTTAATTATAGGACATCTTTAACTCATTTTCTTGGCTCCCAAGTATTTATATTTACTTTGCCCTGGACACATGAATTAATAATTTCTGATATGAAAAATTAATTTCAGAAAAGAAGAAAAAGCCCATTCCAAAGTAGAAAGGTTTACCTTCTTAACCCCTTAATTTGACATGTAATCACAACAAGATTAAAGACATCTCAGAGCATGACAGCTTTCTAATGTTTATATCCTGACATGAAGCAGAATCTGGCAATGGTGGCTGCTCTGACATTCTTCTCCCAGGTTTAGTCTTTCATGACACATCTGGAACAAGATATCTGCTTTTCCAATTTTCAGGATGAAACACTTCAAATTAATTTGATCGAGAATTTTTTATGTGATGGTCTATATTACTGTCTGTTCCACTTCAGTGGAAAGACACTTAAGCTATTAGAACCAAAACGACAAACCTGAACACTTTGGAAACTGCAGGGTAGAAAGTCCAGGTATCACCCCCTGTGTGTAACCAGGTTTGATCCACAAGCCTGATGGAGATGAAGGGGAAACTCATGGCCATGCTGTGCATTAGAGAACTTCCATGGGAACTTCAGTGGGAAGTTCCATTGTATTAGAGACTTGTTTGGCTTGTGAAACACCTTTTAAGAACAAGAATCTTCTTGCAACTGCAAAATCCCACAAAGGTTTCCCAGGAAAGCAGAAGCATGGGAATCTCATCCTAGCACTGGAAAGCAAGAATATGGCAATATTTTGTAAGTCTCAAGGAAGGAATAGACAACAGTCAGTCAAAAGTGGATAACTCTGTTCCTAATGAAAATAGAGCAAGAAAGCCTTGTCTTCCTCTGCCTCCTAAGAGCTACACAGTGAAGATTCTGTGATGAATAAAAATGCAAAAAAAAGGCTTTTAATATTCTCTTCAAAAAAAACCATATAAGGAAATCTCCATTTGCTGTCAGCAGATTTATAGCAGTTCAGCATGAAGCACTTTCTTTAAAGTATCAGTGTAACCCTTTACGTATTATTACTACAAAAGGGACCTGCTGTTCTACTGTTTACCTTTCTTTAGGAATGCCTCCACAGTGGCCCTGGAGTTGAACATATTGCCTACTGTGCTAATTCTTGAAGAGGATTTTATTTATAAATAAATAAATAAATGAATGTGCTTCTTTATTACTCACCCAAACTGTGTTCAAAACTTGAAAACTGGAATAAAATTAATGTCAATAACAAGACCAAAGTTGATGTCATCATATGAGAGTCACCTATAGATTTGCCTATCCAGCAACAGGAAGACCTGCCTCAATTACTGTGTATCTATTACCCACATATACACTGCGCACTCTGTTTACGTGAACCATCATTCCACAGCAAAACTAGGCCACCTTTAAAAATACGTGTTTCTTATATATATGCATTCACATATCTATTTGAGCATATCTATACAAGGTTGCAAAGAAAGTGTGAGCCCAGACATAGCACCTAAAGCAATGTAAAATGCAACAAAATACCTGCTTTCGCAACTGCATCTGTTTTATGTCTCAACCTGGTAACCATTTCCTTATGGCCGATGTAAAACATTTGTTCTTTATCAGTAATTTAGGAAACAGAGGTTCTGAAGATCTCACCTTGACTACAGTCATGGTTGTGCTAAGCTGAGTGCCAGAGACTAGAGCTAGTGCCAGGAATCAAAGTTTTCCTATTAGGAAGCCTTCAGCAGTCAGGATGCTTATCCATAGGGTGCTGATGTAAAGTCATAGCAGTACAGCCAAACTCAGCTTCTCATAGTACTGTTTTTTACATGTTTTCTGTTTCATAGCATTTGTAGTCATTTTACTATGACTTCACTCACTGTGCTGATACTACATTAAATGGAAGAAAAGGGGAAATTTTCCTAACTGGACAGTGGCTGGAGATGGTCCACATTTTAGGGGAAGATTGTAAGTGACAATAAAAGAAAAAGTAACTGACCTATAGATGTTAATTTTTATTTGCTCCATTTTGTTCAATTTGTGCCATCTTTCTAACTCTTTCTTTAAAACACAGGTATACATTATTTTACAGAAATGTGAAAAAAATCATTAATTTTTTTAATCTTCTAATTTACTTTTTAAAAACAGTGGTTATTGTACTCCATGAGATGTCTGTAAATTTCAGCTGTGTCCCTGGTACATAAATAGGGGTATGCTGACAGAGCTTCATCTTATTCATCATTGAAATCATTGATACAAATGTCCACCAGAGGAACCTGCTAGTTCAATCAGGTCATATTTTGGAGGAACGTGCCACATCAGCTTGCATTCCAAAAGTGCATATTATCTATACAAACATCTTTTCATAATGTATGAAGTCAATATGATCATCTTTAAGATGCAGGAAACACAAAATGCATTTTACATAGAGAAGGCTATACAGACCAAGATGTGAAAAAATGAGTACTCGGTCAGGAAAGTGTTTATTACTTGTCCTTTGTGACCAAATATTCACATGATAATAAGATACGGCATCATCAGATTCACAGTGTAAGGCAGCACTGCACCTAGCAGTAGCCAGCTGGTTTTCAGGCAAGATGTGCATTTGGCAGATGCTAGAAATGAGTTTGCCCAGAATGCACAATTTCCTATTCCTTAATGGTGAAAGCAGTGTAATCATATTTAGGAATAAACAGACTGACCTGTCAATGAATGGAAACTATTATGTATGGAAGGTGGAATATGGAAGAAAAAGTTGAAGGAGGAGGAATATGGGATTTTCTATGATAATGGTACAGTGGTCTGAAATCTGAACCCTTCTAAATCCTGTCAGATACAGTTTGGAAGGGGATGGTAAGAGTAATTCAATTTTACTTTTAAATTATTGTAATTTCTGTCAGTAATTATGTTCATCTGGCACACTGAACAGCTAGAAACAGGGAGAACAATAAGCAGAAATGACTAGCAGCATCTTTCTGAAAGAGAAGTTCTGAGAAACTGAGAAAAGAACGTATGTGGTTTCCTGGCTGTTTATTTTCTGTGAGCTTGTGCTCTCTGAAACACTCTACTGATCAGCCAGCCATTCAGAAGGTAGTTCAGATATTTTACTTTGAAAATGAATGATGATTTCATGCCACCTCTGCAGCGCAAAATCCACCTAACATGTCCGTTAGACAAGCTGTTCCATGTAACTTCTTGTCACTCTGTCTGACAGAGGTGGTCCCTTACACACTATTTCAGTTCAAACCATTCTTATTTAGAGACAGAATTTAGAGGGATGAAAAAATAAAAGGAAGGAATTTTTGTGTCTTTGTGCAAGAAAGTACAAGTAGTTCTGTCTTTAGACATTTAAAGTTTGATAGAAAGATTGGTCCCCTATCCATCAGGTTTGTACCCAGCTCCCAAACAGTCTTGAACCCAGACCAGCTCATTTTTCAAGATTAGGAAAGCTTCCCAATTGAGATGTCAGGGAGTATGCTTGAAGCCCAAGAGCCATTTGGAGAAGTCTTAAATGTTGCAAGACTCTGGAAGCATGGCTTAAAGAGATATTGGACTTGGCAGTGAAGTTTGACAAACGTACTCATGTTTCTGCATTACATCCTGCCCCAATCTTCTTTTCGTGCTGCAGTGATTAAAGTTTCCTCTTCCACATTTGTACAGTTCTTTCTGGAGCTGTGCCACAACCTGCATCACTAGAATGATACAGGCTACAATCAACTTATTTCGGGGAGGTAATTCNAGTAGCTTTTGTCCAATTACACTTTTCTTTTTCCCTTTAGAAGTAGGCAAGACATTGGGAAAGACATGGCTGTGTCTCTGGGGTTAATTTGTAATTTATGCTGTCTGGAGAGGTCTCTGTATATTTGAGTGATGCTATATTCTACACAGGCCTGACAATTCTTTTTGTGTAATGTCATCATGTGAAATATAAAGGAAATGAGAACTGAAGTCGCAATTTACCACTGTGAAAAGTCCTGCTCATAGTGATAAAGTATTTACCATGAGAGAAGATAAAGACATATCTTTGCTTCTACAGTCTGTTAAAGACACATTGCAGGGTTTTCTTAGCTAGAATTTAACAGATTCTATATTCAATTTCCAATACAAATTTTCCCTTAAGGGAATGTTTCTCCCTTCCCTTCCTCATTGAAAGTCCAGGATGTTCTGAAAAAGTTCTACACAAGCTAACAGATAAATAAATAAATTTGTACATCCATGATGAGTATGAAATCTTTCTTCACAACGTCTCTTTGATGCCACACCAGGACACTAGTGTGATTTGGTCAGGAATATGTAGTGTACATGCCAGAGAATATTTTGTTAATTAACCTATGAATGTTGTTATATGGGTTTTTTTGGTATTTTCTAGGTCTTTGAGATTAAAAAATGGTTCCTTTTAATATTCTCTTACTCTCTCTAGCAAAATCACCTCTGACAACCCAATCTAGTAATTGTACCATATTTGCTAATGGAGTTGCAAGAACCAGTATGGTACAAGATTCTGCTCACATTTATGGCTTTGAAAATAGAGAAGTAGCAGCAAGCAGATGAAGAAGAAAGAATTTATGACATCTTTGTCATAAGTAAATGGTTATAACTTTGCAATACTCAGACTGTATCCATCTTTTGTAGTACAAATTACCTATATTAAGAGGATAGCCAAAGAAAGGCAGAGAAGCATAGTTCTATTCAATTTATCAGCTGAGGTACTCAATTACTCCTTACATGAAAAAAGAAAGGTACAGACCCGTCAGCTTTCATTACTGCCTTTTTTGTCTGAGTGGGCAGACCAACCTGAACTCTAACTTTTGTATTTCACTTTTTACATTTTAACACTGCCATCCAACTGGGGAAAAGTATGACTGGATATAAACTGGGAGCTGACAGACTTAAAAAGAGAGAGACCCGTGCCTTGACCTGTATAAAACCAAGGGAGGATACAAAACCTGAAGAACTAAGCACATACTGTTTTAGAAATCAAAGTGACCAGCTGCAGTTTGCACGTGGCACATAATCACATACCTGAACTGCCATGCAGAGAAAAATTGTATCTTAAAGTCCATTAGTTAAGTTTGAGTGACTGCAGTCCACAGAACCGTACTGACAGACCTGGTCTTTACATGGAACATTGGTGTAAATTGCTGTGGTTATTACACCAAATGATAAAAACTGTCACAGCTTAACCCCAGACAGACACTGAGCACCACACAACCGTTCACTCACCACCCCCATCCCAGTGGAATGAGAAGAATTAAAAGTAAAACTTTTAGGTGAGATANAGATAAGAACAGTTTAATAATTGAAACAAAAGTAACATTAATAATAGTAAATAATAATAATAATATTGATCATGAAAAGGAAAAAAGAAAAGGACCCCAAACTCAAGGGGAAAAAAGTGATGCACAACACAACTGCTCACCACCTGCTGACTGGTGCCAGACCCTGTCCTTGCATCCCCATCAGCCCCCCTTCTGTGCTACTCCTCCACTTTTTATCCTGGGCATGATGTTCTATGGTGT
>VZTA01000039.1:18471-45279 GCA_013398855.1 Mohoua ochrocephala | reverse complement strand
ATATATTTTATATCAATATATATTATACAAAAATATATATATTTTTATATATAAACATATATTATATAAATATACATTTTATATATTAAAAATATATTTTTTTATATAGAAATACATATTTTTATTTATATAAATCCCGTGTGTCTCACAACACAACAGTGCCCTCCTGATCTCCTCCGAGCAGACCTTTTGGACCGTGCATCCCTGAAAACCCAATCCCACCCACGTTTGGATGCAGCTTTCCCGTTTCCCTCGGCCCAGCAGGAACCTGCCCGGAGCTGCCCTTGGACAGAGGGAAAACCGAGCGTGCTCCGTCTCGGATCACACAAATCCCTCCGGGAATAAAACCTCTACCGCCACTCTCCACTTAATTCCAATTTTTTCAGCATCCCCCACTGACTTTTCCCAAATGTTTTCCCGCGTTTATCCCAAATTCTGCCGGGAGCTGAGCAGCTTTTGGAGCAGCACAAGCCGCCAGCCCCGCTCGTGACAGCGACAAAGAGCTCAAATCCCCCGTGCTGGAGCTGTCTAAAGTTACACCCGGCTTTGCTGGGCTTTAGGACTGGACTAACCCCTGATGAGTGACACCTCAATTAGCAGGGAAGGGTAATGAGCTCCCAGCCAAAGGCAGGGACAGGAAAGGGCCCCTTTTCCACCCCATGGTACCTCTGAGCCTCGGGATTAGCTGCAGGTTTTTGCAGCCAGGTGCTGCAGTGGAAGGAGATTGTTCCGTGCTCTTGGTGCTCCTGGAACGAGAGCTGCTCCAATTCCCAATTTTTTTTTTCCCCCTGTCTTTAATAAAAAGAGGCTTTAAAGGAACAGGCACATGAGGCAAGGCATTATTTCGTTATTAAATTTCACTTCTGCATCACTAACAGGGTTTTTACTCCCTCCACGTGACAGATTGTGGAGTATTCATTTTAATTTCAATTTTTCTTAATCAAAAACCAGTTTATTTGCTCTCTCCCAAGTTAAGCACAGCTTAATATACTAGAGATAAATATATATTTATAGATGAAAATACAAGTTGTAAATCTTGCACTTGTTGCAGGAGGACGTCAGGAATAAAAGCAGTGAATTCCCAAGTGGATGAGGAAAAGATTTGGAATAGATTCCTCCAGATCAATCCCAAAAACACTTCCCCCAGTCCCCTGTTAATTAGCTAACCAGAGGTAATTAGCTGTGACTGCAGCACTGCTTGAACACAAACAATCCCCTTTCAACTTTTTTTTGGGATTTGCTACTTTGACTTCCAGTGGAATCTGATAAAAAATGATCCCAGAGGAGCCTCCAGGTGGAAAAAGCAAGATCCCAATCCCACCAAAGACCTCAGGATAATCAAGGCCTCATACCCAGCAATTCTCCTCCTGAGCTTTGTTTCTTCACCCCAGGAAGGAATTCATTCTGGAATACTGGGAGTTGTTCTGGGTTTTATCACCAGAAGCACAGTGGCTCTGTATTCCAGAACTTTTTTATTTCGTAGGAGGAAGTTAATTAATACCTGCTGGGAGGAAAACACACCTGGAACAGCTCCAGCCTCTTTTGGGGATTAATGAGAAAATTCTATTTAGGAAAAGATCAGGAATTAGACCTCCCCTCAAATCCTGACATAAAACATTCCTATTAATGAGGTCAAGGCAAAACTCCCAATATTTCCAGTGAGATTTCTGCCTCAGGAAAAGCCACTGGAAAATCCATTGGAAAAGTCCTTTACAGGACAAAACTTAAAGAACCTGAACTCAAAAATGAACATCCCAAGCTAAACTGGAATAACCTGACAGCTCCCACCCTTCTTGAAGCACAGGAAACCACCTGAAGAAAAAACCCATCAAGTCTCCAAGATATTTATAACTAAGCATTCCACAATTTTCCCAATATTTATCCAAGAAAATTCTCCCCAAGTGCCCAGTGAGAGCCCTCTTGGATTGGTTTCCTGCTGATGGAGTGGATTTTGCAAACACACACACACAACACGCTGCACTTCTCAACTTCTTTAATCCTCTTGATGAAAAGGAGAGAGAAAAACCAAACCAGCAATAAAATCCTTGGAAGTAACACAGCTTTTGTGGATAGCAGAGGTCAGGGACGGGGCTCTGGAATCACAGCACAAATTCCATGACAAAGGGATCAATCCTGCCCCAAAATCCACGTGCTTCACCCTTGGAATGTGGGCAGGGCAGAGCCAGCAGCAGTGCCAACGTTGCAGGGGAGCAGGAGAACTTTGGAATTGCTCATCTTGGGGAGGGAATTGGGAATGGAGAGCACTCACTCCTCCTTTGGGGAGTCCTCCTGGCTCCCAGCTCCATGATCCAGCGAAGTCATGGACGTGCAGTGGTGACAAGGACAGAGAGAGGCACTTGGTCAAGGATCTGGTTCTAAAGCCAGAAAAACTTTGGTGGGCCTGGCTCAGAGCCTGAGGAGGGAACAGGAGAGCCACACACTCCTGGGACAGGTTGGAAATCCACGGACTTGGATAACACTGGGAAAAGACCAAGGACAAAGTTACAATTCCTGGATCCTCACCCTGTGCAGCCACGCCCAGACCGAGCTGCACCACATTCCCATGGAATAAAGCCTGAAGGATTCCCATTGTTCCACAAAAAAAATGGCTCCAAGATTGACTGGGATGAGATTAAAATCTGGTTTATTGCTTCATCCCCGGAGCCAAAGTGCAAGGCATCGAAATTCCAGGTATTTCAGGTGCCTTGGGATTTCCTCCCTGTTGTTCCCCCATTGATCTGATTGTTTTTCTGAGACCTGAAGAGCCTGGAACCTTCCCGTTGAAACAACTTTGTAATTGCAATAATTGATCCTAATTGCTCTTTGCATTTCCAAATTCCAGAGGCAAGTCTAGATTGCATCCAAGTACAGGAAAAAACAAGGATGAGATCCAAGCATTGCCCTATTATCTCTCTTTTTTGTTGTTTTTTCTTCACAACATATTTCATGACCTAAGAAAGTTACAAAATCGACTTTAAATTACATTTCTAGATAGAAACTAATTAAATATATTTAGCTAACACTGAGAAAATAAACCCCGAGCACCATGAAGACAAAAAAAAACAGTAACAGATGAGTAATTCCAGGGTAATTAAGGACTTTTTTATGGAGCCTCTGGATGAGTTGGAGACCACTGAAAGTTGACCTCATTCTTATTTTCCACCAGCAAATGAGTGACGAGCCCAGTTCTGCAGATTTTATTAAGTTCTGTATTCTGGGAGAACAATTTTGTGCCTCATTCCATTTTTTTTTTTTTTTGGCCAGTTCCTAATTTCAGGAAGGGCAGAACTGCTGGGAATTTCAGTGGCATTTTCAGAGGATTTTGAACTCCAAGTCGGCCAGCGAAAGCCAGAAGTGTTGAGATAAGAGAATACAGAAGATAAGATGGAGAAAGGAAATGAGAACCACGTTTAAACTCCTGCCTGAACGCTGTTGGAATATGGATCCACATTCCAAAGTCACATGTGGTGAACACACATTCCCAAAAAGACTACAAAATAAATAACAGCTACTTTATTCTCTAAGAACACTTGGAAGTGAGGAATTCCTGACCACGCCGAGGGGAGAATCATCGAGTCAAAGAACGCAAAGCTCACGAGAACCTGAGGGAGCCGAGTTTGAGGGCTCAGTTGCCACTGAGTTTCCTCATGATGGGGCTGTCGGGCTCAGCGTTGGTGAAAATGCTCCCCACGACCACGTGGGTACCCCAAAGGTTGTGCCTGATCACTTTGCAGCACCCCAGGTCATCCACGGAGAATCCCAAGTGCCGGTAGCGCTCGTCGGTCTCGAACAGGGGGTTGTTGGTGTAAGGCCCAAAAAACTAAGGGAAAACAACAACAATAAAAAAAGAGAGGATTTTCCACACAAGGATTTAAAATTGTGAAGTACATTTAAAAACGAAGCCTGAGTTCAGCTGTGCCAGGCTGGGGGAGAAGTTTTATTTTGCAAGGTTTTCCTTTGGCACTGGAGTGCATTTGGGTGTCGATCCCACTCTCACATGCCTTGGAATTAAGGGCAGAACACTGCTAGAAACAGCACAAACAGGACATGGACTGCTGAGAGAAACCTTCTAGGAAATGGCAAAAATTTAAAATTGAACTTTGTAATGAGTCCCCACGGAGAAAGTTGGTTCTGAGAGCAAAAATGTGGCTGAATTGAGAACAGGTATTGAAATTAAAGTGGTATTTAATTGCAAACAGATATTTCAGTTATCTCAGGAGGATGCTTCTGACTTAAAATCCCCTCCTGATCCTTGCCAAGGATGTCACGGCTGGAGGCTGAGGACAAACCCCTGCTTCCATCAATCCCTAATTCCTGAAATGCACGGAATTCTGGGAAGCTTGGAAGCACTGTCCAACCCTTACCTGCCTGCTCACCTTCTAAACATCCCCTGTTTGCCTCTGTTGACACAATAAATCCCTGCTTGCTGCAGTGTTTTTAAATAAAACCCCACTAAGCTGAGCTTTGCCACGATCCCCTTGAACTGCGATACGGTTTTAGCAGAGCTCAGACTAAAAATTCACCTCCCACTGAATGCTCCCAGTGTTCTGTAGGAACAAAAAGTTCATTTTTTTGGGACAAAGGGATCATTAACAGGTGCAAAGAGGCTTTTAAAACCCTTCACCTCTGCAGGTGTCAGGGTTCCCAAGTTACCTGGGGAGGGAATAAAGTAACCAAGAGATTTAGGGCATAAAACTTCTCCAGTTCCTTAAAACCCAATTTCATTTCCTACCAATGTTGTCCCTGCACTGAGAGCTGACACAGTTGGGGAACTGGCTCAAGGGTTCATATCTTAATTTATTAAAGGAATTGTCCTGAAAAAGTTGTTGGATTGAAGCCAAATTCCACCCAGCAAAGACTTACTGCCAGTCCTGAGGATGGATCAATGAAATCAGCCCAGTAGCCTTCAGAAGAAATAGCATAGCAGATTTCCTTGGCACCATTGATGAACTGAAAAGGGGAAAAAAAAAATAAAATTGGGAAAAGAAAGACATCAAATGAGGTTGTTATTACACCAAAAGAATGATTTCTAACTTTATCTCTTATAGATAAAAAGCCTTTCTTTACTTTTCAGTTATAAAAATTGGATTTTCTCTCCGATTAGTGCCCTCAGCAGCTCAAAGTTTCACATTTATAGAAATATGATTGATTCAGCTTCAGTTCCTTAAGGGGCCAAAATAAGGGAAGTTTAATGTTTACAATAAATTCTGTATTAGTTCAAAATAAGGGAAATTTACCCTTTACAGTAAATTCTGTATTAGTTCAAAATAAGGGAAGTTTATCTCAATAAATTCTGTATTAGTTCAAAATAAGGGAAGTTTATCCCAGTAAATTCTGTATTAATTCAAAATAAGGGAAATTTATCCCACTAAATTTTGTATTAGTTCAAAATAAGGGAAGTTTACCCTCTACAATAAATTCTGTATTAGTTCAAAATAAGGGAAATTTACCCTCTACAATAAATTCTGTATTAGTTCAAAATAAGGGAAGTCTATCCCAGTAAATTCTGTATTTTGAGGTTTGATGGCTCTGATGATTAATTATGCCCAAACTGTAAATTAAATCCCAAATATCACCGTTTTAGATGTAACATTTCTGATCCAGGATCTCTTTTGGTGTTGGAACAACCCCTCAGAGTGAGGTCAATAAACACTCGAGCTGGATTAATGCAAATATTTAGGATTTGGCTGCACACCCTCGTTTTTTAAGCCCTGAAATGAGGATTTTCAGGTGAATTCTGACAAGCAAACCAACAGATTTCCCCGTGGATTTGCTGTTTGGAGCAGGGGTTACACCAAACATCCTCACACATCCCCCCAGTGACTGGATTAGACCTGACAGGGAGGTGCCCGAGGAAAAAAGATGCCAATTAACACATAATTAAACCAGGTTACAACGCCAAAGAGCAACAGCCCAGAAATAATTCCAAGAGTAGAACTCACTGAAATGAAGGGAATTTTAATTTGGGTGTAATTTTATGTCGCTTCCTTTTTTTTGGTGTTTGCTTTAGAGAGGCCACATTTGCATTTAAAAGGTTGAAAAGGTCATTGGCAGATTAATTTCAGGCATAATTATGATTTATATACAGATTAAATGCTGGGTTTTGGGGAAATTGTTACAAATAATAGGTAGAAATGTTCTTTTTTTTGAGGTGTTAAGGGGGAATGGCTGCAGGGAACAGCGACACTTGGTGGGGGAAGGCCAAAGTTGTGGAAAATGGGAAATAAAGGGATTTTCAGGGACCTCTAGTGGTAAAAGAACAAGACAAGGTTAAGATGAAACAACAGAACTGAAATCCAGGGTAAAAGTATTAAAAGCATCCATTAAAGTGGAAAAAAAACCCAAGAGAAATTGGTGGGTTTTGCATTTTTGACCAGTAAAAAGTGCTCAGGCAGACTGTGCAGTGGAATCTTAATTAAATCATGGGAAAACAGCAGTGAAATCCCACAAAATCCACTGGATTAAAGCTGGAATCAGATGAGAAAATAGTGGCTGGATTAGGACAACCACCAAGTGTCTCCCTTAATTTCTGTAACCTTCTGACAGGCTTCTGGCTCACCCCACTCCGAAGAATTGAAGAATTCTAAGCAGACATTTCACATAAAGTAATCAAAACATTTTAAAGCTGAGAAAAAAAACCCCTCCATTCTGTAAGAGAAAAGGATGAACTCCAGAATGCTTTAAAAATACAGAGCTAGAAATGCATCAAAGCTTCACCTCCAAAGAGAAATAAGATGCTGAACTCACATTTTCTAAGAGCATCTCTCTCTCATCCTCCACCTCCTGGCTCCACACGGTCATGTCATTTTTAGTCTTCTGGGTGACAGTCAGCACAGTCAAACGGTTGGAATTCACCTCTGGGAACAGGGACTCGAAGTCTAAAAAATGGGAAAACACCATGGTGTGCCCAGCTCTTCCATTTGAGCCTTCCCCTTCTCAGCCAGATCAACATTTCAGGCAGATTTGCCTTTTTAAATTTGTTTTATTCCGATTTCATTTCGGTCGTTTCCTTTCTGAACAAATTAAAACCATAAATTCAGAAGTTTTCGTGATTCCCATTTGTTTTATTCCAGTGACAAAGGATTTGATAACTGGATTTTGGGTAGGGAATTAACTCCAGAATCCACCTGGCACTAAAAGCAGCACGCAAAAATTAGATTTTATAGGAAATATTAAACATTGTCCACAGCAAAGCTTTGGTTTCCGTTCTACACAATGGGATTTTTGTAATTATTAACTTAGAACCTTTTCTGTTCCACATTCTGTGATATCACAGAGCATTTCCTTCAACGTTTTTCCATGTGAAAAAGCTGGAATTTCTCGGTTATAAATAAAAGTGAACCTTTTCTCAGCAGCTCGGGACAGGCTTGCACAGCACATTCCACCTTGGCATTTTCAAAGTAGGTTTCAGCATTGTTGATTTGCTGCTTCTGGGGAGCATCAGAACCCTAAAAACCAGGAAAATTGGAATTTTCTCAGTTAACAGGAAACAGGCATAACTCTGTACATCAAAACAGGGTTTTCTGATCAGATGCACTTGAGCAGTTTCAGGTGATTTGCAAAGAGACTTCCCATTTTTCAGATATTAAAACCAGATTTTGGTGTTACTTGAAGCCACACAGAAACATTTATATTTTATAGAAATACCAAAGTTTTGTGTTTTATTGGAACTGTATTACATTAAAGCAAAATACATATAAATACAGAACTTATATTATTAGATACAACCTAGAAATACAGAAAATGTTGTTAATTATCAGCCTGAAACAAGAGTTTTAAGTATTTAATACAACTTTAACTGATAAGATTTCAGATTTACCTCATTCTAAAAGCACTTGGTTTGCACTAAATGAAGTAAACCAGAATTTTCTGGTGGCCTTTTTTGGGGGAAAACAGGATCCACCCAAGCTGAAAACAGAACCAGGGGAGCTCTCCAGAAGCTGATGCTTCCCAAGCACTTTGGGATACAAAGACTCATTCACCAAATCCACCCTCCAGCACTTTTCCAAAGGAGGTTTTCACACGGACTCCCAAAATCTGAGCATTCCACAAACTCAAGAGCCTGGAAAGCTGAGTCAGCAGCGCTAAAGGTTTGTGGGAATGTCGGGATCGTGCTGGCAATTAGCAAGGTTTTTGTTGATAACGATGTGTCTGAGCAGCAGCTCTGCCAAAATCCGGCCTCATTGTGAGCCTGGGGGGACTCCTGGGTGAATTCCGTGGACACCAGAACTGAACACTGCCCAAACTTTGCAAATCCAGCTCCATTCAATAAAAACACTGAAGAAAATTTCGATTTTAGCTGGGAAAAGGTGGTGAGCAAAGAGCAAGTCTGGAGACCGAAGTTCTCCCATTAAGTCACTCCTAAAATACAATTTCAAAACCCAGCCTGAAATAGTTCTTTCTCCTAAAAGAACTTCAGGCACGTTCTGTGTCACCTCTTGCTCAACCCAGTTAAAGTTCAGATTTCAAAACCGTGCAGAAAATGCTTTTTCAGGAGGAAAGAAGGAGGAGGAGGAGTTTGCTCTCACCTGGAATTCATTGATGTACTGTGCCATTACAAACTCGTGCCTCTCGCTCGCTGAGGGCTCTGCTAAAATATCCGGGAGGCTCTTGGAAGCTTGGGATTTCTTCTGGGAAGCCGTGCCATTGAGGTGGCAGTCGAAGCCAATATTCCCAGGCAGCTGGAACCTCTGGTCCTGGGGACCAAAGGGCCCCATCACCTCATCCGGCCACACGGTCCTGGGACCTGCAAGGGGCCTCGTTGCAGTCAGCACATCCCAAAAAAAAGCCAAAAAAAGGCAAAAAAAAGCAAGAAAACCCAAAGGAAAACCCCCTCTCCCACACCCAGATTGGAGCACAAAACAAGGCATAAAAATCACGCTCCCAAGTTCTGACAGCACACGGGTTTGAAGGGAACAAATCTGCTTTTCCTTACATAAATCAGGAGGTGCAGCAGCCACGTGAGGCTCATCGGAGCCAGAGGAACCTGCTGTGGAAAAAGCCTTGGGGTTCCCAACTCTTTTGACTAAGGAATAAAACCCTGGGAGGTAGGTGACCAATCTTGCTCTGTTACAGAGCACCTGAGAAGAGAAAAACAGAATAAAAATAATTTAAATACAGCTCTGCGGGTCACAAGAGAAATCCTCCCTCGATAATTACATTAAAATTTGAATTGTAATCAGCTGTAACATCGAGTTTTAGAAGTATTTTATTATTGGTTTTTTATATTTTGCTATTCCAAGCAAAGAAAAAGCCCAAAAGCACTTTAATGAAAAGTGAAGAAAAAGCCCTGAAATCTTTAAACAGCACCACTGAAACCCCACAATTTAAACTAAATTATGGACAGGGAATTGTCCCCGTGATTATTTCCACGCTTGGCACCTTGGAAAATACAAATCCCACCCATCACGGTGTGGGGGATTTTGGTAAAATTCAACTTTTCAGATGGGGAATAGAAATTCCTTTGAGAAAATGAGATGGAAGGATTTTCCTCGAGGGCTGTAGCTTTGATACTACAAAAAATGATGCAATTTTACCACTAAATATTCATGCAACGAGTTTGCATCAAAAGAGGCACTCCTAGAAGGAGCTCACTCTAAAAAAAGAGAATAAACGGTGCTATTTGTACGTTTAATATAAAAATTGTCTTTAAAGTATCAGGACCTAAGGCAGTAAAAGGTTTCTCGTTCAGCACCTCGGTGTAAACATCAAATAATTCCCACCCAGATCATAAAGACTCAAATGCTTAAAGACACATTTAATTTAGGACTTGAATCAATTATTTACAGCTCGAGCCTGAAGCTGCCTCCTTCTAAAACAGCTTCAAAAGGTTCCTGCAACACAACAAAAATCTGATTCCGCTTAAATATTTTTTCCCCATTATGCAAAATCACCACTGAAGTTAATTTTTGCATGATGATTACCTTACAAACAGATGTAAACAATTACAGCCGACGTGTAATTGGAAGAAATGAGCTTTTTTCCCCCCCCCCTTATTATCAGCCTCACTTAGCACGGAGATGTCACTAATTTACAGCTGTGACTGAGCTCACTCATGCAAATATTTACACACCTGGCACGACACGAGTGAAACACCGGGGAAATTAATAAATTATTCATGTCTCCGTGGCGAGAGCAATAAAATAATAATAAAAAAAAAATCAATAAAAGGCGTTTTATTCTCCAGCCTGAAATCAGCTGGGTGAAGCCGAGTGTTACAGAAACACAGAATAATAGAAAAAACACAGAAAAAAATTGCATTTAAGCCTCAATCGCGTTATTGCCGCGATATCCGAACTGAAAGAGGGCTGGGTTAGGGATTTTGGGAAGGAATTCCTGGCTGGGAGGGTGGGGAGGGGCTGGGATGGGATTCCCAGAGAAGCTGTGGCTGCCCCTGGATCCCTGGAAGTGTCCAAGGCTAGGTTGGATGGGGCTTGGAGCACCCTGGGATAGTGGAAAGTGTCCCTGCCCATGGCAGGGGGCTGGAATTAAATGATTTTTAAAGTCTTTATTAAAATGAGATTAAGGTTTTTTCCAACCCAAACCCGTGTGTAACTCTACTGAACCCTCAATCCCACTGTTCCCGTGATATTCACAGAACCTGGCGTCGCTCACTCACATTGGCCATGGCAAACGGTGCTGTCCCCTCGCTGACAGGCCCTGATACCCCTGGAAAAGAGAAGAGAAGAGGGCAGAGAACAGAAAGGGGACAAGGAAAAGGAAGGGAAAGGAAAGGGGAAGAGGAAAGGGAAAGGGAAGCGCTGGACTCCCCAGCCCCGAAGCCTCCTCACACCCCGCCCGCCCCGCACGGCCTCCCCCGCGCTCCCCCGGCGCAGCCCGGTGTCCCAGGAGCGGCAGATGACGGGAAGGGAGAAGGAAACGGGAAAAGGGGAGAAGAAAAAGGAGCCCCCGGCCCCTCTCACCTCTTCCTGCAAAATGGCGGCGCCCGCCCGCCCTCGTCACGCCCGCGCCGCGAGCCCCCAGGCTGAGCCAGTCGATCCGCCGACACCTCCATCGGTGCGGCGAGAAACCGCGCGGAATCCGCCGCTCGGCGCTCGGTTGCTCACGGCTGCGGACGGGGCGGTGGGAGGCCCTGAGGGGGAAGCGGCGATGGCGGCGGCGCCCGGCGGGGCCGGGGGGTCCCCATGGGAGCGGTGGGGTTGGNCCCCGCCCGCCCCGCACGGCCTCCCCCGCGCTCCCCCGGCGCAGCCCGGTGTCCCAGGAGCGGCAGATGACGGGAANGGTGGTCCCAAGCCGGTGTTGTCCCGTGGGATGGGCGGCGAAGGGTGCCCCTGGGTGCCGCGGCGGCGGGGCAGTACCCGCGAGGGGCGCCAGGGGGTAGTCACGGAGCGTCAACCGCCCTCATCCCCCCTCAGACATTCCCGGGGGTCCATAAAGTGGAAAATGGGGAGAAAAAGGGGTTTTATTGAAGGGAATTGAGGGGGGAAGAGTTTCCGCTAAGGAAAGGGGCAAGGCCGGGGGTTCGCTGGGAATGGGGAGCATCGGTGGCACTTCTGCCACAAAACTCTGCCTTCAAGGGAAATACCTCAATAATTTATACAAAACAATAAAAATATATTAAAAACCTTCTCCAGTGGTTTCCCTCCCAATTGTTTTTTGGGTTCTTTTTTTGTGGAAAGGCTCCGCAGGGAACGGTCACAGCCCCGAGGCTGCCGGAGCTCCAGGAGCGGCTTGGGAAGATCCCAGCCCGGGACCCGCGGGGTTACCGCGCTATCCATGGGAATTCCCGGAGAAACTGGGGCTGTCCATCCATGGGAATTCCCAGAGAAACCGGGGCTGTCCCATCCATCGGAATTCCCGGGGAAACTGGGGCTGTCCATCCATCGGAATTCCCGGGGAAACCGGGGCTGTCCATCCATCGGAATTCCCGGAGAAACTGGGGCTGCTCCATCCATTGGAATTCCCGGAGAAACCGGGGCTGTCCATCCATCGGAATTCCCGGAGAAACTGGGGCTGCCCCATCATCGGAATTCCTGGAGAAACTGGGGCTGCCCCATCCATCGGAATTCCCGGAGAAACTGGGGCTGTCCCAGCCCTGGAAGTGTCCCAGGCCGGGCTGGACGGGGCTTGGAGCAGCCTGGGATTGTGGAACTGGATGAGCTTTAAGGTCCCTCCAACCCGAACCACTCCGGGATTCTATGAAGTCGCTCCAAGGTCTTTGACTTTTCCCCCCACCCGCTTCCAATTTTAGCCGTCATTCCAGAGGTGGATGGAATCTGGGATCCCTGGAAGCGGGCAGTGCTCTGCAATCCAGTGCAACTCTCGAAATATGGGATTAAAAATATCAAGGGAGAGGTGCCCAATCCCAAATCCCCTTTAAAGCTCCTCTCAAAGGCTTGCTTTGCTGGTTGCTCCTGCTCCAGGGGGAAAACACACACAAACCCCTTTGGAATACCGGGATTAAGGATCTTCCTTCTCTTTTTTTTCTTTTTTTTTGCCATTTCTTTGCTGTCTGTTCCAAGCAGCGTTGCTGGTTGAGGAAGGGGAATTTTAATCTCTCCCAAATAAAGGCTTGGGCGTTCCCATCCCTCAGCGACTCCGCACGAGGCCTTTTAATTTATTTTACTTCGAAACCAGAGATTTCTGGCCATTTATTTTCCTTCGCCACTGGTTTATTAGCAGAAATTTATTAACATAAACCAATTCCAGAGGTTTCAATAGTTCAAAATCAGAGCAAAGATGTTGGTTTTGTGTCCGGAGTAATAATACTCAGCCCTACAGTGTCCTTCTTGCATTTAATTAAGTTTTGGCTTTATTTTATCGGGATTATGATGATGTCCATTCCTAAACAATGGGATATATTAAGGAGCTATAATGTTGCAATCTTGATTTTTGGGCTTTTTCACCAGCACATTGGCTGGCTATTGGATGCCACTCAACTCTTTTATTAATTCAATGTTAGCACACTTAATTCTCGTTTGCTTTTAAATTAAATATTCATGCGGAATCGCTGAACTTCAGCAAAAAAAAAAAAGATGAGAAATTGGAGAAATTCAACTTTTAACTCTTTACAGAATGTAATTTATGTCCTCTAATAGGAAGCACTCTGGATTACATCCAGCCCGTATTGACTTGTCCTCAGGCAATCCCAATTTATCTCCTCTCCAGGGCTGCCACTTGAAGCTATTCCAATCAATCCCTGAGTTATCAGCCCCTGAAGTTTGCGGCCTGAATTCGTAAGGATTCATTTCAATAAAGTTTCTATTCAAAGGAGACTGCGAAATCAAACGATCCAATTACAGATTTATCAAATATTAATAAGGAAAAATCTGCCAGATCTTTCGCATGCCAACATCCTTCTCCCCTGGTGTCAGGAAAGTAATTAGCAGCTGGCTTTGATTAAATTCTTCCCTTGGAGATTGCTGCTCTCAGTTTGAGGGAGAGGAAGGAATGCACACGACAGGATTCCTAATTCCTCCTTTGAAAGCCTTTTTGGAAAAATCCCCGTGGGTTCAGTTCAGGGGAACTTCTGTGTGCCCAAAACCTGCAGCAGTTTTGGAGGTGGAACCTGAAGTTCATGCCCAGGTTTTCCTGTCGTTACTGAGATGCTCTTTCTCCTCAGGGATCCCAGCGTGGGAAGGACGTGGAACTGCTGGAGAGATTCCAGAGGAGACCATGGAGATGATCAGGGGGAAAGGCTGAGAGAATTGGGAATGTCCAGCTTTGAGAAAAGAAGGCTCTGGAAAGACCTTAGAGCCCCTTGCAGGGCCTAAAGGGGCTCCAGGAGAGCTGGAGAGGGACTGGGGACAAGGGATGGAGGGACAGGACACAGGGAATGGCTTCCCAGTGCCAGAGGGCAGGGCTGGGTGGGATCTTGGGAAGGAATTCCTGGCTGGGAGGGTGGGGAGGGGCTGGGATGGGATTCCCAGAGAAGCTGTGGCTGCCCCTGGATCCCTGGAAGTGTCCAAGGCCAGGTTGGACGAGGCTTGGAGCAGCCTGGGACAGTGGGAAGGTGTCCCTGCCCATGGAATGAGATGAGATTTAAGGTTCCTTCCCACCCAAACCATTCCATGTTTCTTTAACAGCTCTTTTTTTTTGGGACAGCGCTTTCCTCTCGGCACTTTGAACAGGCTGCAGCACAGGGATTCCCACCAGGAATTCAGGAGAGGGGGATGCAGAGGGAACTTTCCCAGTCACCACCTCCCTCTGCCTGCAAACTGAACTCCAAGCCCAAGCTGGGATCCTCCTTCCATGCCCAGATTCCTTGCAGGATTCCTCGCTCGGGAAGCAGAGGAGCCAGAGGTGCCCCTGAGAAGCTGCTTCACGAGCAAAAAGAGAATTTTCAGCCCTTTCCTCTCTGCTCTTCCAGGAACCCAGAGCAGTTGTGCAAACTCCCTCCTTGGAGTCTTCAAAACTTTGGGATGAGATCCTGGAATTGAACTGGGAACCCCAAACCCAGGGTTTCATCCTTAAACGTGGGTCTTTGCTGCTTTTATTCCCCGTTCCACCCTGCTGTCGAGCAGGCGGGATTCACCTGGAGCCGCTGGAATTCTCCCTGGTGGTTTTCCCTTTGGATCCAGCCGAAGATGGTGATAAAAACAACGAGAAATTCCTTATTCCCACTGTCCCTTTATCCGTGCAGTGACGGATCGCGCCCGGCGCTCCCAATTTTCCTAATGGCGCCCATTAAACTTCATTAGGACTGCGTTAAAGCCGAGTTTAAATCGTTGCCATTGATTTTGCATCTCTAAAACCTGCTCGCAGCACGTCAGGCACCGAGCATGCCCGGCCTCCCCGGCATTCCAGCCACATTCCCTGCGGTTCAAAAGGGCAGGGGGAGGGAGCGGGATCTCAGCCTGTGGTCCAGGGGATATTTAGGATCGCCCCGCAGAGCTGACACTTCTCAGCCACCCTTTGTCACTGCCTCAAACAGGGAATTTTTAGCCTCCAAACTCCAGCTCGGCCTTTTTTTTGTTTATCCATCTCGTTCCCTGTGTTTATTTTTCCTCGCGTAGACACTGGGGCTCCCCCTTCCCTTGACCCGCTAAACCTCGGGAGTGAGGAATGTCTGCTCCCGAGTGCCAGGGAAACGGGGATGGTGGAGAAGGGAGGAAAGGTTTTAACGTGTTCTTTTCCCCACAAAAGTAAACATCCTCTGGCCGTAGGAAGAGTAAACTTCCCCTGGAAATGGATGTGTTTACACGAACGATCCCTTTCTTCTGGCATTTCCAGAGATTTGCTGGCTACCACTGGGAAAAGAGGCTTTTAAGTGAGCGGTGCAATTGCACCGGATAAGTCTTTGCGTGATTTGTTTTCTTTTTGGGAAGACATTCCCCCCTGGATGTATTGCTGGGATTTCCTCCTTTATCTCGGGGCCTTGTGTCCCTGCCCGCTGGAATGTCCATCCCAATGGATGGAAAAGGGGGGGAAAGGCCTTGTCCCACAAAACTGCCTGGCTCTGCCTCTGCTTTATGGGGATTTACTGGGAATCCTTTACCAGCACAGCCTCCCCTGTGTCTGGAAACTCCCAGTTTGTATTTTCACCAAAGAGAGAATTTTATCAACCTTCCTAAACCGGGATGTGCCATTTCCAGGGACATCCTTCCAACTGGAGCCCTGATGTGGGATTATCCCAATGGATCCGAGCTTGAGGCAGACATTAATTCACCTCAGTTCTTGTTGTGGCTTTCCATGTTTGGTTTGAGACAGAGAAGTTGAGCTTTAAAAGCTTTATAATCTCCTCGGTAGGGATTAAACAGGAATATTTTTCCTGGGAAGCGTGAGCTTCCATGGGGAGAGCGAGGGGATTCCCATCTCCTTTCTCTCCAGCAGCACCTCAGGGATGCTGCCACATCCAACACGGCCTGGAGGGAGTAGGGAATGTTTGCAGGTCGGGTGTTTTGGGAGATAGTTCCATTTGTGACTGGGAGGTGTCTGTCCCTCTCCGAATCTGGGTATTTAGGGAATTTAGGTGTCAGTAATTTAGTGCTGAGGCTGTCACCAAAACTGGAGGTCAGAAATAGTCTGGATTAACTTTAATGGGACCTGAATTTGGTCCACAGTGAAGCTGGGCTTGGAAAGGGACCGGTTTGTGTCAGGACTGCACTTTCCTGAGGTCCCAGGTCCTGCATGGAGAGTTCCAGAAGGAGCAGGAGGGCCTGGAGCTCTCTCCTGGGATCTGCTGGTGGCAAAGACACCAGGCTTGGCATTCCTGGAAGTGCTCCAAGTCCTGGTGGTCCTGAGCCATCCATCTGCTCTGGAACGTGGCATTCCAGGCTCGGGGCTCGGGGTCTGTGTGCCAGATGTGCCAGGTGAGGAGACAGGTTCCCCTCAGAACTGTATCAAAATCAGCTTTTTATGGGCTGGTTCTATTTCGGTCAATCTTCCTTTATCCATCTGGGAAGTGTTAGAAAACCTGAGGAGGCAGAATTCCTGCTTAAAGCCAGTGCCATGCCTAATGGGCTACTTAATTCCAGCAGATTCCTCATTTATTGTTTTTCAAATATACGGGGTCATATTTTTTAACCCTCGCGGATGGGAAGCATGTCTCGCAAAAAGGTTTATGGCATCGTGGGCTGCCTGTGAGTTATGAGGCTGTTCCTGTCTGGCAGGGAATGAAAGAGCCCAGCATCTGGCAGAACGTGAAACCAGAAATCCCAGAACTTCCCACTCCGGGAGGAGCTGGGATGGCTGATGGATGTTGTGATAAAATGTCTCTCTTGACGTGTGAGGCAGGACAGTTGGAGGCCCTTTCTGTCGAAATTTATGGAGTTTAACCAAACCTCCTGGCTGGAAACTTGAGGAAATCAGTCATTGTGCAGCACGTTGCTGCCATGCCATAGCAGGGATGCTGAAAATCCCGAAATGTTCCTCTTTTGTCCCATGTTTTAGGAGCAAATCTCGACTCAGCTCTGTGAAAAAGGACCTAAACAGTGCCCAGAACTCCAGGGATCAGCCCAGAAAATCTTCTTGCAAAGCCTCATCGGATTCTTGTTACCCACATTCAGAGCTCAATGAAGTTTCTAGAAGACTTCCTGATGCATTTGGTGAAAACTGGGATGAAAACAGCCATGAATAGGTGTTGCATATTAGGAATTCCCAGATATTTCCTCCTGCGAGTCACTGAGTGAGGCAGAATCCAGGTGTGAACTCCCTGTCTGGGCTCTCCAGCATTGATTTGGTACTTGGGGGTGAAAATGTTGCTGTAGAGGAGCCTTGGGTGGAGTCATGAGGTAAATAATCATTCAAATGACTGCATTTTTGCTTTGTTACCTATTTGAAATCAAACCTCTTCACTTGGAGAGTGTTTTTATCGTGGAGAACAAAACCCTTCTGCTGACAAACCCGGTCAGCTGCTGCTACTTGATTCTGTCACCAAACTCTTGCTCCTAATTTCCCTTTTTGCTGATGTCTCATCCCGTGGCACAACACTTACTAATCCTTCAGGAAGAATAAGAAATAATGGTGATGCCAGGATGATTTTTTGCCTTTTTATAAACCCCTTTTATACCCCTTTATGCAGCTTTTATGGATCCTCAGTGCTTTCAGCCCCCACACCTGTAACTCCCTCAGTCTCACACCCCGTGTCCCGCTCAGCCAGGAGCCCAAACCCCCTGGGAGCCGCGGCTGAGGGTCAGACAGCCCCAGACACCAAGGGCCTCTCTGGAACACACCCTGGGAACTGAGACAGGCCCAGCCAGGGGGGAGATTGCTTAGCGTGGGGGGGATTCATTCGAGTCTCTCCCTGGGCAATCTTTGATAGATGTACTCATTGACAAGGCCTGGGAGTTGTACACACGATTTATGGGGTGGGGGCATTCCGGGGGTACTTTGGGGCACTCCACTGGGACGGTGTGGGGCACCAAGGATCCTAAATAAACACCGAGGGAAAAACCCCTTTCCCTTTCACCGTGTCTGGCTCTCCATTTTAAGACCAGGACAAGGCAACAGTGGAATTTCCAGAGCACGTTCCTGGTGAGTTTAATATTCTCCTTTTTTTTTTTTTTTTACCAGTTCAGGAATAACAACCAACCTGCTGACTTGTCACTGCCAGATTCCTTTTCTTGGGTCGGAATGACTCAAACGAGCGACTGAAAACTCCCGTTTTGCACGTGTCAACCTCCTCCTTTCTCGAGGCAGCTCGAAATGAAGGCTCCTCGCGTCCTCACGTCGACTTCAGAAGGAAACATCAGACGTTCCTCTTCAAAAGTTCTGATAGGAACAGATGAGACCTGCGAGGTGATCAAAGGGAGAGGGGAGTTTGCTGAAATTCCCTGTCTGCGTGACGGAGCCGTGAAATGCTCTGGGTTCCCAGCCTGCAGAGAGCTTCTTTGGCACACGTTGTTTGCGTTTTCGGTTGTTGGGATCTTCCAAACGACCCAAAAAAAGCCAATCAGTGGGGTTAATGATCAGCTGATCTGTGGGATCAATCACTACGATCCTCTGGGATAAATAAACGGTGACCAGAAGAAACGGGATTAGGGGGGACGAGCTGCAGCGGTGGTTTGGAAAGGGATCATCCCTGGTCCATTTTGCTGATTCCCTGCTGAGTTTTTAAATTCAGTTACCTCCCTCCCAGGCAGATGCACAACTTTGACAGCCCCAGGATTATTTAGCTGGAGTGGAATTAATATTTCCTTCAAACCTGTAGGTGAACTACAAAAAAACCCCCAGAGATGCGGCAACGTGCACACGATTTTATTTTTTTTTTTAATTTGTAGGTTTTTTTCCAACTCCACACAGCAGACCCAACATTTTGTGCTGTCTCCCAAAATCTTTAGCTTTGACAGAAGGTATAAATCAGTGTCTGGTGTGTCTAACAAAAGGCAGCATCAACACATCTCTGTGCACTTGAATATTCAAATTCACATCTTTATTCATCTCCCTCCAACCGTTCCAAAGTCGCTCGTCACCAGCTCTGGGGATGAACCGTGTGAGCTGTGAGCTCAGCAGAGGTTTCTCCACAGAGGGACAAAGGAGAGCTCTGGGGTCGCGGTGAGATCATCATTTCATCATCCTGAAATCAGCATCCTCTGGGAGCAATCCCAGCTCGGCTGCTCCCAGCCAAGCCTGAACAGC
This sequence comes from Mohoua ochrocephala, assembly GCA_013398855.1. Taxonomy (NCBI): domain Eukaryota; kingdom Metazoa; phylum Chordata; class Aves; order Passeriformes; family Acanthizidae; genus Mohoua; species Mohoua ochrocephala. Next base: position 26,241 of record VZTA01000039.1, on the reverse strand, counting down.
TCAGGAGAAAGGAGAAAGGAGACTCCTGGGTTCATCCATCCTTTCTGCCCTGAATAAAACAACTTTTGGAGTGAATCGGTTTGAGGGAAGAAAGCCTTGGGGCGAAATGTTCGGCTGAGTAAATCAGTTTAATGTGGAAAACCAGCGGAAGGGCTGAGTCTCTTTCAAAACTCTTCTTTCCCTGTTGTGCTCACTTCTATCACCAGGGAGAAGCTGCCCTCAGCGTGTCCCTGGGACCCAGCTCTGGCCCCGGGTACACCGGTGGCTGCACCAATTTCCCTGTTCCTTTGGGAGCCTTTTGGGAGTGAATTAACTTTTTGGGGAAAAAAACCAGCATTTCTCATTGGTATGGGCGCCGTGGAGCCGAGGAAGCGAGCGGGCTCGGAAAGGTCGCCGAGGCAGGGTGGCTGTGGGCTGTGACATCTCTTTTGTAGCTCATCATTGCCTGGTGTGAGCGCTGCTGTCCCTGCAGCCTCCCCAAGCGTGTCGGGGAAGTGTCCGTGGCTGCAGAGCTGTCACCCTGCCAGCGAGAGGGCAGAGGAAATGAAGGCCCTGCTCCCCGGGGCGCCTCGTGAATATTGATGGTGGCGGCGCTGAGGATTTCCACGGAGCTGCTCAGCCCCGGGGGGATCTGGAGCTGATTTTCTGCTGCCGTTTGCTTTGCTGAGCTGCCAGGACCCGTCCCCGAAGCCAGATGAGCTGCCTCGGTGCGCGGCAGTGATGGGGCTGTGACAGCCACCTCGGCCAAGGCCACACGTCCTCGCTGTGTTGTGACAGCTCCTAAGGAGCTCCAGGGCTGGGGACAGCAGGGCAGAGCTGATCATAACACACTGATCACCCCAAAAACACCCACGGGGGAGGAAAAGGGGGAAGAATCAACTCACATCAGCCAAAGGCCTGTCTGGCCAACCCTGAACTCTTGGGAGAGGGCCCAGCTCTGGCACAGGGTGCCCAGAGCAGCTGTGGCTGCCTCTGGATCCCTGGAAGTGCCCAAGACCAGGCTGGACAGGTCTTGGAGCAGCCTGAGATAGTGGAAGGTGTCCCTGCCCATGGCAGGGCGTCGGACAGGATGGACTTTAAAGTCCCAACCCAAACCATCAGATGGTTTTATGCCCCCTCTGCTACCAGTGCCCCTCTCCAGCCCTTCCAGCCCTTCTCCCTGCCCATCCACGCCTGTGCAGTGGTTTAAACACTTGCCAGTATTTAAACTGAGCCCAGCAGCCCTCAGCAGCAATAAAAGCCAGGGCTGTGTGTTTGTGCACTGACTGCTGATTGCCTGGGTCGCAGGAAAGTGGGTTAGACTCAGATTATTGCCTTTGTCCACGTTCCTGACCTTTTCCCTCGCATATTGCGTGGCCCGCGGGCGGAGGAAGGAGGATTAAAGGTTAAGAAACCTCTCTTGAAAGAGTTAGGATGCCTAAATGTTTAAAATGTTTCCTTTCCCCAGTAATTCCAATCTATATTAAAGCTAAAACCCTTCTGAGAGGTAATAAAACAGAGCAGTGGAGGAGATCATTGGGAAGATTAGGAAGAAGAGACTTAAGAGCTTACTCTTGATGCTTCTGGGTTTATACTTTGTTCTTGTTTCACTCCGTCAGTCTCCTCCAGCGTTTCTCCCGGTGATTTGATGGCGTTTTTATGGAGCAGGGGTGGTGCTGCAAACTCCCAGGGAAAAGCTCGTTGTCGCTGAGTGGAGAGGGAAGAACATTCCTTTGCACATTTTTCGCTGTTCCTGTTATATCTCAAATTTAGAAAGTAACAAGAAGCAGCATCCAGTTTTCATTAATGCTTCAGGGTTGGGTTTTTTTTGGTTGATTTTTTTCTTTTTTTTTGGCACATATGTTTTCGTTCCCAGGCGTCCAAAGGAGAAGATGAAATTCCTCCTTCCCAGCCAGTCCTGGAGCCCACCAGGACCAGCAGATTGCCTGGATTTTGCTGCCAGGTAGGAGCCTGGTAACCTGCTTTGTCTGCTCGGGTTATCCCTAAAGGCAGCAGCAGTGGGAAGTACGGTGCTGGTTTTTTGGGACAAAGGGTCGTGCTGTGACTGCTTCCCTTATGTGAACGCTCCTCTTGACACAGCCTGGCTGGTGGCCCACAGTAATTTGCTCCACAAAAAAAAAAAAAAAAGGGAAAAAAGAGCTGATATTCACGTTCTTGGAGGAGTTGTGCGTTCCATCTGGATACTGCAAACCTGTGAACCCTGTCCAAATAACTCCTGTGTTCTCCTTGCTTGATTTTTTGTGCGTCTTGTCAGTTAAATATATCCGAGAGCTCCCAAGGCAGGAGCGTGAGGGTGGCTCGTGCCCATCACAGCCAAGGAGTGCCCTTGGGAGTGCTTACATGGAGCATTTGCTCCCTGATCGAATCCCAGCAGCGTGGAATTCTGTTTGGGATGCCTCACAAGTCGGTGTTGGCAGGAATTCCACAGAATTCCCGTGGAAATGTGTTTTGTCAGCTCGGGTGTGAGCAGGTCTCGGAGCTCCGGGCCTGGTGCTCGCTGCTGCTCTGGCACTGGGGGGACTGGGGGATGTTAAAAGGCTCCTCTCCCTCTTAATTTCGGTGTTTCTATGGAAACAGATCCCGAACAGGAATCGTTCCTTCCTGCTTTTTCTCATCCTGGTTTCGTCGGTGGGAAAAAAGTGAAAACTTGGGATGGAAGCCAGAGCAGGCAGCAGTAGGTGTTGCTGTGGGAGCAGGACCAGGTCCTTGCTGCTCACGTTCCTCTTCACTTCCAAATCAAAATACGTGGAAATAGGGACTCCAAAAGCTTCAGGTTTTATGTGGGAGATGATTTCTGCGTTTTATTCAAAAAGTGACTCGTGTGACCATGGCTTCAGGCAGCGCATTGCCACCAGCTGGAAGGGAAGGGGCCTGCAGAGTTTTCCAGATTTCTCCTCAGCCCTTGACCTGGAGCACCTCTAGCTTGGGTTTCAGGAATAAAAACACAAACTCTGAGCACCGTGCCATTATGGAAATAAAATATTCTTTTTGGGAAAGAGAATTTGGATGAAAAGAGTTTGGGGCCAGGCCTGTCTTTGTCAGGGAGACGAAAACCAGCAGCTTTGTGCTGTCCGAGGCATTTGGGTCTTGTCTTCATCACCACCAGAAGTGCAGGATAAGGAGGTGCAAGCTGGGGGTGAAAGCTGGGGAAGAGAAATCCCTCTACAAGTCATCAGTGAAGCAGCTTCTTGGCAATAAAAACTTCAGGAATTGTTTTCCCTGTGGCGATAAACTTGGAAGTCTGGATGTTGAGTGCTTGGCTGGAGGGGGACCTGGAGCTCCGGGGGCTGCAGGACCTGGTGCATCCAATGGATTTGGTGCTTTTGAGGTGTTTCTAACACTGCTGGTGGCTGTCACTCAGTGTCACAGCGGGGTGACAGGTTCCATGTGCTCCAGGTGTTCCTTGTCTTTACTCCAAGGTGTCTCCACTGCTGGATCAGGTTTTGTTTCATGGTTGTCTTGGCGAATCCTTCAGGCCCAGCTGTCCCAGCACCTGGCAGGAATGAGGGATAAACTCCAGGAATTTAGGGTGTTACTGGTCAAACTGGGCTGAGCCTCTGGCTGCGTCCAGAGAGGAGAGAGTGAAAAGGGAAGGACGGTGGTGAGCACCCGGACAGGTTCAATCCCAAACCAAACAGGAGAGTTTCTCACTGGTTGGCTTGGGAATAAATCCCTTTTTGAGAGGTTCCTCCTCTCGGTGGTGTTCAGGGACGAAGAACAGAGCTCGGGAAGACGACCTGTCCTGATATCTGTGGCAGGAGGGAGAGCTGGCCATTGCCCTCCTTGTCACCCTGAGAAGGGAAAGCAGAACTGTCCAAGCATTTCGAAGCTTTCCCCAAATCTCCCCATCCAGAGCTGGGCTGGAGCCCCTGATGGGATCTAAGCTGGGTGTAACTCTCGAGTTCAGCACCTTGTCGTGGTCTTCTTCAGCAGCCAGCCCTGCTCTGTGTCCCTGGTCCCATCCTCTCAAATCAAAGGAGACCTCACTAGAAAAATCTCTGCTGCTTTATTCGCACGGAAAAGAAAGAGTTAAACTTCCTTTTCCCCCCCTTTTTTTTTAGGGCCTGCCTTGCTGTAAGTTTTGGTATTTAAAATTAATGAACAAAATGAGAAAATAATGTGGCTCGGATTACTCCTCCTCAGCTGTTTTGCTTTTTCTGGCAAATTGTTGCTTGTAGACGTCTGGCATTTTATTTCTTTTTGGTTTTTTTTTTGGGTTTTTTTTAAGCATTGACATCTCTCATCATGCTCCATATAACTCTTTCTTGGGAATTATGTGACGGGTGGATGGCCCCTCATTCCTGGTCCTGCTCCTCAGGGCATCCTTTTGCAAAGCCCTTCTCCCCCTCTTCCCTCCCTCCTCCAACCTGTGGGCGTCTGACTCAGAGAGCCGGAGACTCGTTCTGGAGTTTTCACGTGTAACTTCTCATTAATTAACTCATGACTCAACACGTTCGCATTAGAAAAGAGGGAATTTGCAGCTTTGCTTTTGCTTTCCCTGTTTTTGGTGCCGCATGGGGGTGCGCGGTAGAATTCCTTTGGAGACGGTAACGTTTGTGGGAGAGATCAAGTTGTGGTTGCCCCAATCCCTGGAAATGTTCCAGGCCAGGTTTGGAGCAACCTGGTCGAGTGGGAGGTGTCCCTGCCCATGGCGAGAGGTGGAATGGGATGGCTTTAAGATCCCTTCCCACCCAAACCAGTCTGGAATTCTCATTGTAGGGCTAAAGCCAGTTCTGGCACTGGAACCGAGCTTGAAAGGAGAAGATCTTCTGAAAGCAACGAGTTTCTTGCACGAGTGCGGCTGCAGTGGTGGGAACTCCTCTGCCCATATTGCCCTGCTCAGTGGAGTTGGCCGTGCCCCCCAGTTTCTCCAGGTCAAAATCCTGGCACTGAGCTGGCTGTGCCGGCGTGGTTGGGTTGGGCATCTTCCATCATATTGGATTGAGTGTCTTCCATCACATTGCGGTGGGCATCTTTCATCGTGCTGGGTTGGGCATCTTCTATCACGTTGGGTTGGGCATCTTCCATCGGGTTAGGTGTCTTCCATCATATTGGATTGGACATCTTCCATCATATTTTGTGTCTTCCATTATATTGGATTGGGCATCTTCCATCGCATTGGGTTGGGCATCTTCCATCGGGTTAGGTGTCTTCCGTCACACTGGGTTGGGCATCTTCCATCAGGTTAGGTGTCTTCCATCATATTGGATTGGGCATCTTCCATCACCTTGGGTTAAGCGCCTTCCATCATATTGGGCTGGGTACCTTCCATCATGTTGGGCTGGGCGTCTTCCATTGCGTTGGGTTGGGCACCTTCCATTGTGTTGGATTGGGCATCTTCCATCACTTCGGGCATCTTCCATCAGCGATGGGTCCAAATTCCCACATGTCCTGTATGCAGAAGGTCCAACCCCTCCGTCAGCCGGGCTTTCAAATGAGGAGGTGTTAACGAGCGTGGAGGCTCCTGGCAGCAGCTCCTCAATTCTCCTGAGGTTTGGGAAGTGCCAGGTATCCGGACGCCGCCTCCATCGGAGCAGGGCAGGGCGATGGCGAACATCCCAGAAGGCGACATTTCCATGGATTTGTCCCATGCCTACAGCCACGCTTGTGCTCCTCAGAGGGGACCTCCCTCCTCGTGACCTTTAAATGCCCATAAACCCCCAGGTTTCTCTTTCTTCCAGTTCGCACTTTAGGAACGGTTGGAAAACTGAAGGAAAAATTGTTCAACTGAAGAAATTGAGTCGAGCATCCACTTGCGAGCCCAGGGCCAAGCCTCTGACAGGAAAAACAACTCCAAACCCTCCTGCACCCAAATAAGTCCAATAAAAGCTCCAAACTTAATCTTTAACTTGAGCTCGTGGGATTGGGGTTATTAAAGTTATTAAAATCCAGTTGTTGGAGGGCTGGGGGACTCCGTTAAGGAATCTGCGGCTCAGGGAGGAATTTTGGCCCGGGGGGATTTCCTGGTTAATGCAGCTGTTGACTGGCAAATTGCTTTGCTGGCTGGGCCAGTGCTGGGATGCTTCCATATGGAATTGCTGCTGCTGCTGGAGGTGAGGGGAAAGAGTGGGGAAAACTCCCAATAATTCAACCCCTGTGTGGGATTCAGGCTCCCGGCGCTCTGTCCCAGCTATAAATACTAAACCTGGATTTGGGATGGGATTTCAGCACGGCCTGTTGGCTCCTCTTCTCGACCTCATCCATCTCCAAGCCAGAGGGGTGGGCTGCAGGATGCTGCTCTCCTCTCCTTATCCATTTTTCCTCTCCTTATCCGTATTTCCTCTCCTTCCATTAATCACTCTAATGGCAAACTGGGGGAAAAGGAGTTTAAAAATCCCTATTTATCTGTAGGAACACGTCAGAACCGGAGCCAGCTCTGCCCCACAACGCCTGGCGGGGGTGGAAAAGCTCTGGATTTTGGGAGCTGAGGGCTGAGAGATCCCACACTACTCGGTGTCTGCAGGGAGGTGACATTCCAGGGTCACAGAGTGCTGGGTTTATTCCTCTGAGGGCTCTAAACCCTCTTTGCAAGGGGCACGTTTGAGTTATGAGTTGCAGCTCCGCCGAGTCCCGACGTCTGGGCAGAAACGATCCCCCAGCTCATTGTAAATGCAGGCAGGCCTGCAGTAAATAGGATTCAATTAGCAGGGAAAAGCTCGGAAAAGCAGAGTTTCTTTGCAGTTAGGAAGGCTGGAAGAGGGGGAAGAGGGCAAGCCTGGGGTTGCTGAACCAGCCCTGGTGCCTGATTCGTGCTGCACTGGGGAAATGGCTCTGGTTTGCATTAAATTTTAGATTATGTAAGCTTGGAACTGAGTGTGACTGATTTAAGTTGTACCAGGCTAAATTTCGAGTTCCAGCTCTGATAACTTGAAGCATTTCTTGCCAGGCTGCAGAGCGCTCCCCCGTTAGGCTGCACAGGAGATATCACCTGGTAATCTTTCCCTTCATGAGAAAATTCATCTCTTAAACCAAAGTTTTGCGCTATAAAAATGTATTTAATGTTATCTTTTGAGTGGACAACAAGTTTTTTCAACCTGCCTACCACTGCTGTGGCTGCCTCATCCCTGGAAGTGTCCAAGGCTAGGTTGGACAGGGCTTGGAGCAGCCTGGGATGGTGGAAGGTGTCCCTGCCCATGGCAGGGGTGGGACTGGCTGGGCTTTGAGGTTTCTTCCACCCCAAACCATTCTATGCTTTTATAATTTGGAGTTTTCACTGAAAACACAAACACTTCCAGCCAATATTTTTTATAAACCCCGAAGTCCATTTCATTTTTTGGAAGGCCTTTTCAGAGAGAGGGGAAAAAAACCCAAAACATTGGAAGAGCTTTGCTGGCTATGCCTGAGAAAAAGTTTGTGTTACTTAATTCCCTTGTAGAAATATGTTTAGTTCCACAAATGCGAAGGTGCCGGCGCCGCAGGTGTGTGAGGGGGTGATAAGGGCTGTTCACACACTCACTAAAGCAGTGTGCAAATAAATGACCACATTCCCGACGATTCGAAAACTCCCGACGGGTTCCTTATGGAAAGGAAGCAGCCAGGCCAAATAGATTCAGCCCGGAGCGGATGGTTTAACGGACAAAACTCTGCGAAGTCTCGAAAGCGCGGCAGGAAGACGCAAAATCCCATGTGTTTGAATGGAATCTTTGCAAAATCCCGCGTGTTTGAACGGAATCCTTGCAAAATCCCACGTGTTTGAACGGAATCCTTGCAAAATCCCACGTGTTTGAACGGAATCGTTACAGCTTTGCAGCCAGGGAATTCTGACAATTA
>VZTA01000039.1:0-16323 GCA_013398855.1 Mohoua ochrocephala | reverse complement strand
AGTTTTTACATTTATATTGTATATTTTTATATATTTTAATCCGTATGGTATACTTATAAAATATATTATGTATTTTATATATTTATTATCTATTTATTATCTATGTTATAGATTTAAATGTCTGTTTATTTGTAATTTTTGTCATATTCCACCAGCCTGATGACCAATGTTTCCATGCTCTCTCCAGGATGAAGGCTCAAACTGCTGCTGCCACTCCAGGCATTTTCTTCTCCACTTCCCTTTCCCCCTTTTTATCCCTTTTCCCATTCCACCTTTTTTGCACGTGCTCTGGCCGGGAAGAGCAAACGATGCCATTTGCTTCCCAGTGAGACCCATTTGGATGATCCTGATGTCCTTTTATGCCACACCCCGATGGCACAACGGTGCCTCAAATTAAACCCGTGTGAAAACTGGGATGTGCCCACGTTCCTCCTTTTCCCCTCATGGAGAGACCCTTTTGTGGCCTGGCAGATGAAGGGAGGGCAATTCCTGCCCTTTATTCCACGCTCCAGCACGGCCTGGGAATTGCTCCATGTTTTAGAGGAGGGTTTGGAAAGAAAACATGAGTTTAGGATCTTAAAAGAAGTTTTCGGTGGGATTGCAGCTGGGTGATGATCACAGTTTTTGTACCTCTGGAATGGCATCTTTAGCCCAGAATTCCAGGCTGGTTTGGGTTGGAAGGGATCTTAAATCTCATTCCCCATGGGCAGGGACACCTTCCACTGTCCCAGGCTGCTCCAAGCCCCGTCCAGCCTGGCCTTGGGCACTTCCAGGGATCCAGGGACAGCCACAGCTTCTCTGGGAATTCCATCCCAGCCCCTCCCCACCTTCCAAGCCAGGAATTCCTTCCCAATATCCCATCCAACCCTATTCTCCCCCTCAGACTCTTATCCTTTGAACCAGGCAGCTCCAGGCCCTGGGAAGGTACAAACATTCCTGGTGGTCCCTGCTCATCATCCCAAACTCTGGGCAGGGAATGAGCCTCAGCAGTGGATGCTCCATCCCTGCTCCCTTTGGGAAGTTCCTGCAGGGATGGGGTGAAAAGGAAAAGAGGAAATCCCCTATTTCTTCGTGTTCTAGATATTAAAGGAGATATTCTGATGGCTCAGCACCACACCGGGCCATTTTATTCAGCACACTTTAACGTGTTCCAGGTGTGTATCCAGCAGCTCCAGGCCTGGAATTTTCCAGCACTCCAATAAATTGTTGGGTTTTTTTAATTGACTCCACTCTAGCTCGAGGTCCCCGTTTGAGATCCCGATGTTACCTCTGACTTGATGGCCTTGGCAATTTTCTCAGAGCTATTTGACTTCCAGATCAGCACTTCTGGCTTTATTTTGCTGTCGTTGGTGGCTCTGGGGGGAGTTTAAACCCCCAAAAATGTTGCTAGGCCATAAAAATTCAAAATAGGGGGAGTTTATACCCCGAAAAACTTTGTTAGGCCATAAAAATTCATAATGGAGGGAGTTAAAACCCCCAAAAATCTTGCTAGGCCATAAAAATTCAGAATGGGGGGAGTTTATACCCTAAAAAACTTTGCTAGGCCATAAAAATTCAAAATGCAGGGAGTTTTTACTCCCCAAAACTTTGTTAGGCCATAAAAATTCAAAATAGGGGGAGTTTATACCCCCCAAAAATTTTTGCTAGGCCATGAAAATTCATAATGGGGAGAGTTTGTACTCCCCAAAACTTTGTTAGGCCATAAAAATTCATAAGGGACGGGGGGAGTTTAACCCCCCCAAAATCTTGCTAGGCCATAAAAATTCAGAATGGGGGGAGTTTATACCCTAAAAAACTTTGCTGGGCCATAAAAATTCAAAATAGGGGGAGTTTATACTCCCAAAATCTTGCTAGGCTATGAAAATTCATAATGAGGGGGAGTTTAACCCCCCCCCCCAAACTTTGCTAGGCCATAAAACTTTGTAATGGGGGGAGTTTAACCCCCCTAAAATCTTGCTAGGCCATAAAAATTCATAATGGGGGGAGTTAAAACCCCAAAAAAACTTTGCTAGGCCATAAAAATTTAAAATACAGGGAGTTTATACCCCAAAAAGCTTTGTTAGGCCATAAAAATTCATAATGGGGGGAGTTTATACCCCAAAAAACTTTGCTAGGCCATAAAACTTTATAATGGGGGGAGTTTAACCCCCCCAAAATCTTGCTAGGCCATAAAAGTTCAGAATGTGTGGATGTTTAAAGAAATCAGATTTTCAGGTACCGGAGTTTGTTCCCACTGGAAGTGAAGTAAAGCTGTGTGGATAATGAACTTTTCAAGCAATTAATGGGCCGAAGTGAGAGAAAATAGATTCAAATGAAATAAAAGATGTGGGTTTTTTTCTTTAGGGTCAACCTAAATAATTCCCTCATAGCCTAGAGGAGATCCAGAGGGGTATTTTAGGGTTGGTTAATCCCGTTGATGTTCAGTATCTTTTTATTTTTTTCCCCAGTGGATCAATTTTGCCGTTTTGGAACGAGGCGTCGGGAGGAAACATTCTGGATCTGCTAAATTCAGAATTCACATCTCGTCCCTCCCAAAACACCGCTCTGCTAATTTGAAATGAATCCCTAAATTTACGCTCCACAGAAGGGAAACAAGTGGTAAGAACAGACTGGAATTTTTGGCTGAGAATTCGGAGATGCAGCTCCCGGGGAGGAGGAGCTGGAAGACGCCGACGGATCCTGGGGAAGCACCAGAGATGACACCAGGGAGATCTCGGAGAGGTTTTGCACATTCCCTGCCCCTTTCCCACACGGCCAAAACCTCTCTCCTTGCCCAAACCACATTTTAGAAAACAAAGAAAAGAAAGAACCGCAGCAGCACAAAGTCTTGAAATCCTCCCAGCGACGGGGCCGTCCCCTGAAATAATCGGAACTAACCCGCCGAAAAATTCCTGTGTTTTTGATAAGGTGTTTCAGGTATTGTTTCAGACCTGGATATTTGCTAATTCTGTGCAGACAGAGGAAAAAACCACCAAAGCAGGAGTGAGATTTTCCCCAGCTCTTTTTGCTCAGTGGAGGGAATCGAAGATGAAACGTTTACGATGTGCCGCAAATCAATATCAGCCCGGCGAGGCTTTGACGCGTTCGTACCTTTTATGAAGGAGTAAAGAGGATGGAAAATACATGGAAAAAAACCAATATTCCAGAGCCCAGACACCTCTGTGTGTGATCTCATGGGCAGTGAGGGATGTACCCCCAGCTGGGAACGCGCAAAACATGACCTGAAAACAAAGAACTCAGAGCTGGGTTGAACCAGCTCCCTGTGGGCTCCCTTTTATTAAAACAAATGATATTCATGTTTTATGAAGTTAATTTATCCTGCAACTGAAGAGTGAGGTGATTTTTATTCTCTGGCTTGAATTTTATTTGCTTGAAGTATCTGAATGGCCAAACCGTGGTGGGGGCACGTGGCAAAGCCTCCCACATCCAGGTTTCTCCATGGACACAGATGCGGAGTGTGATGACAGGAAAAGGCCAAGGGACCACGGCAATAAATAAACTGTGGGGTTTTTAGAACGTGTCACTTAAAACAGAACTCTTGCTCTGCTGGTTTGCTGTAAAAAGGGTGTCCCAGTGTGGTTTTCCACAGTTTGAAATCAGCCAAGGTTTTGACAAGGGCTGGGAGGGATTTTTGGCAAAATGTTGGCGAGGTTTGACAAGGCTTTGACAAAGAACTGAGGAAAATCAGCAGGTTTGGCTCAGGTTTGGATTTGCACGGAGAGCAAGGACACACAAAAGCAAGGACATTCTGGCAAGAGCCAAATCCCTGCTCTTTCAGCCCCACGCAAACCCCAAATGGGAACTGCTGACCCTTTTGGGAAGGATGGAGAGGAGGGTGCAGACACTGCTGTATTCGATGGAGGAAGGCAGGGAAGAAGAGCTGTGGGCAGGGTCTCAAATGCTCCTCGTTGTCCCATAAACTCTGTTAATAATTTGATTAATTTAGGAAGGATAATTATTTAATTAATTTAGGAAGGATTTTTTCCCTGTGACAGTGGGAAGGCCATGGCACAGGGTGCCCAGAGAACTGTGGCTGCCCCTGGAATTGTCCAAGGCCAGGTTGGATGGGGCTTGGAGCAGCCTGAGATAGTGGGAGGTGTCCCTGCCCATGGATTGGGATGGGCTTTAAGGTCCCTTCCAACCCAAACCAGTCTGGAATTTGGTGATCCTATAATATGATGGAAAAGGTTTGAAACCGATGCAAAATTGGATGGAGCTGCCCCGTTCCTGCTTTTCCCTTGGGATTTTAATTCAGGGAATTCTGGTTCTTACAGGATTGGCTTGGTGTTTTAAAGGGCAGAGGATTCCGGTGGTTGTGGTGTGTGTTGGGGATTTTCAGCATCCCTCACCTCACCGTGACACGAGCGATGCCCTCATTTAAATAAAGCCACGATGGAAAACGTGCTTCTTAGGGAAACCAGGATCCGCGGGGATCGCATTAAGCCCCTCTGATTTGCACGCATTACTCACGGAAAAACGGAGTCTGAAGAGCCCGGGAGAAAATGAAGGTGTGATTTCCTCTGCTGCCACTCCTGGGCTCGTCCTCTGTAATTTCAAAAGGCACAAAACCACTTCAAAATTCTCCCGCAATCGCCCCCGTCTTTGTCTGCTGTCGGAGCCGCCTGTGGCTTGTCACGCTCCATCCTCTTGGCTTCCCTGCAATCTTGGGGCTGTTTAGCCCTGGAATAATGTAATCCAATTTTCTTTGTTGCCATAAAGGCCTTAATTATGGCTTCACGGGATATTGTAATCAGAACACGTCAGGTTTTCTCCCGTGTCAAAGCGACGCCCGCTTCAGATCCATCAGTGTCCTTGTGTTGGCGGAAGCGCTCGGATGGGTCACGTGTGGGATGAATTTATCCCAGCGCCGGTTTTCCTCCAGCAACACAAACTCTCAGCTGGCTTGGAATCTCTGCCTTCCTCTCGAGGTGATTGCCACAGAAGTGGGATAATCTCTCGTTCGTGCCAGCGCTGATCGCGTCGTTCCCGCTCGGATTTTTCCCGTTGGCATTTGCGGGAAGAGTTTTCGTTTTGCCCGACCCTGCGTGGTCGGTGACCTCGGGGTGAGCAGGGGTCACCTGGGATGTGGCAAAAGTCCACCCTGGTCACTGACAGCTTTGCTTAATTACCACTGGGGCTGCGCCTGAAGCAAAAAAAAAAAAAAAAAACAACAAACATTTTTGGATGTTATCTTGCATTTTCCGGGGAAATTTTTATCAGAAATACATTTTTATTGCAAAGATGCTGTTGTACGGTGTCCAGCTCGTGTCATTCCAAGGCACCTCCTCAAAAACAGAAGGGATGTGATGGAGCCGGGGTTTGGAGGTACCTGCAGCCCCCGGAATTTCTGGGAGCAGGAGGATTTCAGCCCCAGCGTGGGCACAGAGAATCATGGAATCAGAGAATCATGGAATGATTTGGGTTGGAAGGACCTTAAAGCCCATCCCATTCCACCCCTGCCACAGGCAAGGACACCTTCCACTATCCCAGCGTGCTCCAAGCTGGCCTGGAAATGGATCCAGGGCCGAGTGTTTTCCTTGTGGCTATGGATTTGCTGAAATTCCCAGCAGTTTGTGTCCAGCCTGGCTGAGGGCAGGAGGCAGGAATGCCCTGGGAATGCTGTCCTGGGATGTGCTCTCGCTCCACTCGAACCTTGCCAAGCTCTTCTGGGATTGCACTGGGAGCCCTGGGCTGGTTTCTCTGCTGGAAAAGCAAATTAATTCTCTTCTGTTATTGGATCATTCCCGAAGTTCCTTCCCAACGTGGCTCACACAGACAAAGGACCTGAACCTGTTCCTCCCATCCGACCTCCAGTTTGCCCTGGCTGGCTGAGGATGGGATTTCTCCTCCTGTTAAATGCTGCTGTGGGGTTTTCCAAAAGGGTTTCCGACACTGCCCTTTTAAAATAAAAGCCGAGCATCGATTATTGCTTTTTCCCAGGCTTAATCCCTAAATATATTGGGAATTATTTTATTTTCCCAGAAATACCGTTTGCCTGGTGTGTGGATGACCCCGGGGAGCCCTTTTAGGAATGTCCTTCACAAAGGGAATCCAGCTGGGTGTGAAATGAGCCCTTTTGTCCGTCGGAAATGTGGGATGAGGGTCGGGGATCGATACATCCCTGCCTTTGGAATAGCCCGGCCACGGACCTGGCAACAATGGGAAGAGAGGTTCAAAAGATTCCTACTGGATGCAGCCAGTGGCAAATAATAATCAGCATTTTAGCAGGAGATGAAATTTCTCCTCTCGCTCCTGTTTTAGTGTTTCAGCTGCAGCCCTGAGCCGGGAACGGTGCCCTTGGAGGTCGTTACTCTGATCCTAAAGCACGACAATAAAATCCCAGCTCCACGCAAATCCTGCCAACCTTTGGAATATCAGTGAGCGAGGCTCTGCCATGGCTCCAAGTGGTGTTATCCATCCTGGGAATAACCTGGGCAAAACAGCCCCTTGTGGTTGGTGGCTGCTCACTGCCCTCAAATCTTTTTGTCCCATTTCCAAGTAATTAATCTACATTTTTCCAGCTCCTAATTCCTTGTTCTGGAGTTGTCTTCGTTAATTTTCCTGCAGCTTCTGTTCTTTCCCAGCATTTATGGCCCAATGCAGGAAAGGCAAAGCTCTGTCTCCAGCAGGGAAAACACCCAGTGTAATTTGCATATATGCAAATTGAGGGACTCAGCAGAATTTTGGGAATGGGAGAAGGTTGTGGGGATGGAAAACTCAGTGTCAGTGGGGGAAAAACAGGCTGGGAGCTGCTTTGCTCCGCATCTTCTCTCCATTTGGAAGCCAATCCGTATAAAACTGTTTTCTCGAAAAGGAAGCGGTGGAATCGTGGTGTTTGTGCTGTTTGTTTTTCCCCGAACGTGGCATTTATTTCCCCATTTTATTGCCTTGCAGATGGAGGAAGTCTCTTTGCACTGAGCGTTCGCTCAGCTTCCAACCACCGTCTTTGTGCCTTCCCGAGTGGAGCTGCATGGAATTCCTTAGCCAAATATTCCCAGAAAATGTGAAATCAGCTCCATCACCGTTATTTCTCTACTTACACGAGTAATTTTTGGAGGCTGGAAGGCAGCCTGTAAAGTTCACTGCAGCATTCCCAAATTCCATGATTCTGATATTTGGGTTTAATCCTGAAATGCCATCGAGGAGTCGTGCTGGAACTGCTTCATTTTCTCAGGAAAAAATTTAATTTAACAGCAAAAATGCAGGAGGGAATGGATTTGGAAAGGTTTTTCCCCCTCCTGTTTTTATCAGACCAGCAGGAAAACGAGAGCCCAGCCCTTCCCAGAGCTCCAGCCCTTCCCAGAGCTCCATCCCAGCAGTGTCAGGGAACATAAATCCCACTCACAGCCTCATGTGGATGTTGCCCCCTCCCTGCTTTACGGTGGATATAATTTAAACCTTCCCAGACTGAATATTCCTGGTTAAATGCACTCACCCTGCCTTTCTCTCTCATTCCTACTTGTTGGGAATGCATCCCTGCTCCTGCTCCAGCTCCCAGGACAGGGCTCACGGCAGCTGTGCCATCCCTGTGTCCTTGGGGTATCTTAAAACCACGAAGGATTTTCCAATTAAATTTTGATTTGGAAGCTGCCAGATGAGAGCTTTGCATCGAAGTAAGAACTGAGCATTTGGGAAAAATTCCCATCCAGATATCCCACGTTTCCTTGGCTTTGTTTCTCCCACAGAATCCCAGGCTTGTTTACACGGATCCTTTTTGCTTTGCTGTCACGACCCTGCCCTTTCCTTCCTCCTTCCGCGTGCTCCGCTCGTCATTAAATCTCCGGATTATGACACGAAGTCATTCCTGCTCCGTGCGTTTTTCCCTCGGCTCCTCTCCTCGGGGATGTGGGATCTATCCAAGGATGGCACAGCTCTTAAATAACACTTATGATAATACTTAAAGAGAGCCATAAATGTCATTGCTGCCGTTAGCTCCGGAATGTGCCGCTCGTTCCCGCTCCGGCGGGGTGCTCGCAGCCACAGCTTCCCAATGTTCCACTGCTGGATTGGTTTTTACATTTATCTCATGGAATTCCAATGCTGGAAGGGACGTTCCCACTCCAATGGGGTGCTCACAGCCACAGCTTCCCAATGTTCCACTGCTGGGTTGGATTTTACATTTATTTCATGGCATTCCAGGGTTGGAAGGGACGTCCAGCTCATCTAATTTCAAGGAATTCCCTAACAAGGACACCTTCCACTATCCCAGGTTGCGCCAAGCCCCATCCAGCCTGGCCTTGGACAATTCCAGGGATGCGGATGGGATGCGCAAGGTGGGTTTTTCCCTCTAAATCATGGATTGGGCACGGAAGGAGGCAACCTCTGAAAGATTAATGGAGCTATTGATCCCAGCAGTGCTGTAACAACTCGGCGTCGCTCAGACATCTGAGGACTGCCAGCATTCCCGGAGATAAAAGCCGGAGTGGGAACGTGCGTCTGTCTCCGTGACATCGTTCCTCGTGGGGGTTTTTTTAATCCCTTTTTATTTTCCCTCCCGTTCTGCCTATGGAAAAGAAAGGAATGGGGAGAATAACGAGGGTCAGGTGGCAGGGTTGTTATTTAGGATGAACCCCCCCTTGTCGGCTTCCAAATAATTTCCAGCGTCATCGGGTAATCAAAGGCAGGAATAAAAATGGGAAGATCAAATAAATAACGCGGAGCTAATGAAGCTCTGTCCACGTGCCAGCAAATGTCAGGGAAAAAAGGGTTGGACATGCAAATTCCTCTTCATCCTGCTCCCCAGGGGAAAGTTCAGACAGACTGAAGGTCATCTTAGACATTGTGATTGAGGCATAAAATGGTGCTGGAAGAAAGGATCCCGACGGGAATCTTTCCCTTGTTTGCAGGATTTGGTTCCCAAGGAAGCCTCAAATCTGAAATGAGCCAGGGCAGAAATGGGGCAGAAATTCCCAGTTCTGGGCTGGAAACTGGAGGGTGCCCACATCTACTGGGGGTGAACTGGTGGGACTGGCAGCACCCCGGATATGTCAATAAATATGACATTATATCAATAAATGTGATATTATATCAATAAATGTGAGGGAAGGGAGAAATCCTCCTTTTTCTTGGATATCTCAAACCAGGATCTGTGATTTTACAGCCCTTATTAATTGTATTATTTAATGGGGCACTCTCAAAAATATAACGACCGATTCTGCCCTGACAGAGGGATGAATTAGATGATCTAATTCCCTAAAATATGAGGGTTTGGAATCCAGAATCCTCTCCGTGTCCTAAGGCAGGAATTTCCTACCTCACCCTATCCTACTCTGAGTTTTTCAGCCCCACTGTGGTGCTTGGTGTCCAACAGGAACTCTGGAAATGCACCTGTATACTTCCTTTTATTATTATTATTATTATTATTACATCATCAAAGCATCTTTGATGAGCACCTTGAGCAACAAATGTACAAAACTTTTAATCCTCTCATTTATAAAACCTTAAAACACTCAGAGAAACTGATGGAAAATGCGTAAGGCGAGACCAAACCAAATAAATATCCCATTTAATAAAGGGCCTGCACAAATAATCATGGATTTCTTGTTGGAAACACGTAAAATTCCACGGATGAGAAGGAAATATGGATTGCAGAGGCATCAAAGCCTATTGAAAAAAAAAGTTGGTGACCATTAAAAGTCTGGGGGATCTGATGAGATTTGTGAGGATCAGTTCTCCTCCAACTCATGCAAGAGAATTGGAAGGACTGGAAGGAATCCCAAGCTGGAATTGAGAGATGGGGAATTCTGTTTGTTTTATTTAAAAACCACGTTTTCTCTTCCTGGAGTAACTCCATTCTCTTCCTCATGGGAGAATCATCAAATTGTGGAATCATTAAGGCTGGAAAAGCCCCTCCAAGGCTGAGTCCAACCTGTCCCCAGCACTGCCAAGGCCACCACTGACCCGTGTCCCCAAGTGCCACATCCACACTTTTAAATCAGCTTTAAAAAAGGCTTTTAAATCCCTCCAGGGATGATGATTCCACCCTGTGACGGAGCTGGACCACCCTTTCCATGAAAGAATTTTCCCAACATCCAACCTGAGCCTCCTCCGGCACAACTTGAGGCCGTTTCCTCCCATCCTGTCCCTTGTTCCCTGGGATCAGAGCCCAATCCCCACCCTCCTTTTCCTGATCTGGAGGACCCTGTTAATGCTTGGACTTGATGATTTTAGAGGCCTTTTCCAACCTTAACTATTCCATGAGCCCGTGCTGCGTTGCTTCCCTGTGCTTCCCATCCTTCCCACCACCCTTCCTGCTGCCTGGGGTCGGAGCTGCACGGCTCTCCGTGGGTTTAGCTCCACTGGGGAGGAACAACCAGCCAGGTTTGGGGGTTGGAAAAGCCAAACGTGTCCCCTTTAGCTCACGGAGAAGGGCTGGAGCCCCAGGGATATCCCGGGAAGGAATCCTATTTCAACACGGATTCCTTACCCACGTTAAGCCACCTCTTGGCCGCTCTCCAGAACGTAAACAGACTTCAGGGCTGGGCCTTGGGAAGTCATTTCAGATGTGTTAGCTCAGATGTTGGGAATTTGGGACTCCTGAAGCCCCGAGCCTAAAAGGAACATTGTTTTCCCTCTCATTAGTCCTTTTGCTGAACTCCAGCCACAGCCTCCCTGGATTTTCCCACCAGTATCCCTTTATCTGGTGGGGCTGAGAAGGAAAACCTGTTGCAAGCATTAAATATTTTCTGATGGCTCATCTGCTTAATTGTGACTCTGTAGGATCAGATTTCTGGGATACGGAGCGATTCCAAGGGTTTCTAATATTGCAGCTCTGACTCTGAGGACACTGCCAGCTGTGGAAGTGACCGCCTGGGGACACACCAGTGGAGTTTTCCAGGGAAAAGCTTTCCTTCCCATGCTGCCAGCAGGTGATTTCTCCTGGTGGAGGGATGTTTATGGAGCAGGGGTTGTGCAGCACTGAGGTCTCTGCAGGAGGGGCTGGGGAGGAGTTTGGTATCCCTGCCTGGAATGTGGCCACGTGGCTTTTCCTGCCAAATTTCGGATTTTGACATCGATATTTCTGGGGCTGAGTGCTCAGGTTTGGGATCCCTCCGGGATCTTTGGCCATTCCTGCTGAGCTTGGAGCAAGGGTCACGCTGGCCACGAGGAGCTCTGCGCCTTGGGGAAACCGATCTCCCTTCAAACGTGGCTGGGAGTAGATAAAACCTCCTCCATCACGGAGCAAAATTCCCATTTTGGATCTTTTGGAAGAATCTCCCTCCAGCAGCGGAAATCCAGGGGTAACAATTCCGTGCCAGGATCTGCAGCAGGGAACAGGACAGGGATGGGCAGCATCAAAGGAAGGATGTGAGGGAAGTGTTCTCCAGGTGGAATTTGCCCTCCTGCTCTGTGTTCCAGGAATTCTGTGAGGATGGAGGGTGGAGTATGAAGAATGGAGGGTGGAGGATGAAGAATGGAGGGTGGAGGATGAAAGATGGAGAGAGGAGGATGAAGGGTGGAAGGCAAAGGGTGGAGGATGAAGAATGGAGGGTGGAGGATGAAGGGTGAAGAGTGGAGGGTGGAGATGGAAGATGAGGATGGAGGTTGGAGGATGGAGGATTGAGGGCAAAGGGTGGAGGGTGGAAGATGGAGGGTGGAGGATGAAGGATGGAAAGTGGGGAGTGGAAGATGGAGAGTGGAAGATGGAGGGTGGAGGATGAAGGATGGGAAGTGGAGGGTGGAAAATGGGGGATTGAGGATGTAGGGTTGCGGATGGAAGGAAGATGGAGGATGGAGGGTGGAAAACAAAGGATCGAGGATGGAGGGTGGAAAACAAAGGATCGAGGGTGGAGACTGGAGGGTTGAGGACGAAGGGTGAAAAGGGGAAGATGGAAGGTGGAGGGTGGAAGCTGGAGAAGTGCCCGCCGGGATTTCGGGCTGGATTTTCCCTGCAGTTTTCCAGAGCCATCCTAAGGTGGCGGAGTTGCCGTCTGCTGCAGGCTGAGTCCCGGGGCTGGCTGCTTTGCGATCCGAGGGGAGGAAAGGTGTTCCAGGGAAACGATCATTTGTCTTGCAAAGCAGCCCGAGCTTTACAGGAGAGGGAAAGATCTGAGAGCAAATTAGCGAGTACTAATTACAAATGTGCCAGCGCTGGAATATTCAGGTCATTACAAATTTGTAACTCCCTTTGAATCGCTCTGCGGCAGCAGATGAGCAGATGGTGAGAGATCCTGGCAGCCGGTGTCCCACCCTGCCAGGGAAAACGGGGCTGGAATCGCGCCCTTCCCTGGGCCAGGTGCCACAGCGGCCCCGGTGCCACCCCAGGGCATTCCCAGCCCCTGTGGGACACGGATGTGCCACCTCCTCCTTGGCCGTAGTAATTCCGACCAAGCGTGCTGCAAAATCCATGGCATGAAAGGCCGGAGGGAAGGGTTCGATGCCTCACAGCATCCGTGAGATCCAGGGACTGGGAGCGGAGTCAGAAGGGATGGTTTGGCTGGAAATGGCAGCCGAGCTGTGTGGGGTCGGTGGTACCTGTCAGGGACCTTCCGATCCCTTCCCAACCTTCCAGGTGCTGCCAGAGCAGGAGGGATGTCCGAATCTGGGAATATTTTGTTCCTTTGAGATAAAATGAGGTGGAATCACTTTAGCTGTGCTGTCGTTATCACTGGAATTTTATTTCAAATAATTGTAAATTCTATCCAACATGGCTGGAGCCATTTCCATTCGTTTTCTGCATTTCTGGGTTTGTAACATTTAGGATAAAAATTAATCCAGTGGGAAATTACCCTTGGCACTTCCGTGGAGCTTTTGATGGACGGACATGGGAGGCGACCTGGCTTTGGAGGAGGGCAGAGTCACACGAGGATATGGAAAAGATCTTCACCTGCTCTCGGTTCATGCATTCCATGAAAGGGAACATTGTCCGGACGTGCCTGATCCACCCTCTGGAGTGGGAAGCTAAGCAGGACCAAAGATACTCATAAGGAATATTTTACGCCATAAGGAGCAAAAATCAGGATTAGCTCTGTTTGAGTTACGACTCCTCCTCTCTGCTCTCTGGGAAGCACCACAGATGCATCCATTGCTGCTGCAGCCACTCCAGTTGCTGCCTTCTGGAAAACCTGATCCCAATCCTTGCATCCCACCTGGAGAAATCCCAAGGAGGCAGGCACGGCTTTCCAAACGAAATGCTAAATGGGAAGACCCTCTGGAAGCTGCGCTCCTTGGAAGATGCCACCGATTGCTCCTGGGGCCATGGGAATGCTGCCAGGACAAAGAGTCCTTGGCTTTCAGAAGGTGGGGAGAGCTGCAGGAGGTGGAGGGCTGGGGCTCCATCCTCTCCATGGGCATATCCAACTCAGCTCGGAGCACCGGGAGGAGGAGGAGGAGGAGGAAAGCGAGCGTGGCTCTGCGAGCTGTGGCACGACGGGAGTTTCTCAACGTGTAACAGCTGAAAGGAAAAAAATGAATTAAATAATTTGGGGCCGTGCGTTATCTGCCGTGATGATTCGCAGTGCTCAATAAGCCGTGAAATTCCTCATTTCTCAGCGGGGATGCAGTGGGCGACAGCGCTGCCTGAAAAACACCCACGGCTCCCGCTCCGAGCACGGAGAAACCAGGGAGAGACGAGCCTGGATTCACAGGATGGAGAGGAAAACGTGGATTTGGCCCTCAGATGGTTGCTGAGCCACCGGCCTTGGCTGCTGCAGGGCCCTCCTGCATCACAATTATCTGGTCCCACATGTAGGAGGGAAGGTGGGCAGTGATCCCTGTCCTGCTCTCCCTGAGGGTACAAATACCCTGAAGAAAAGGACATTGGACAATTGTTCATGGATTTAATTGTGGTTCCTTGGCCGTGGCAGCTGCCTGCTGCAGCAGCACCGGAAGCAAAGGTTAATCCCACAGGTTAATCTGTGGGGTATCCACGTTCCCAGGTTCTTTAGGTCCATCTCTGCTCACGCAGAGAGCCAGAACCACCCAAATCTCCTAAACTCCAACTTTGCGTCGTGCCCCATCTCCCACGGACCCGGACGACCTCTCCTACCCCTCATTTCATCAGCGATGCCCTCTGGAGAACGCATCCAAATCCCTCCCGTGGAGGCGGCCGAGGCGCAAACATCCAAAAGACCGGAGCAGGAGGGATGGGGCATCCCGATCCTGATGCCTCCTCATTATGCACTTCCAGTGGCTTGGAGCAATCAGGCGTCCCTTTCTCAAGGACATTGACGGATTAGCCTCATCAGTCCCCCGCTGTGGCCGCCAACTTTGCCCGTATTAATCAGAAAAAGCAGCTCCCTGATTGCCATTTAAATTGCACAAAAGATAGATTTGTCTTGGGGAGGTCCGTGACATTTCAGGGCGCCTCGAAGGAGCTTTGCCGCCAGTGCTTCCCAAGAGGTTGGAAAAGCAGGAAGGAAACGTTTTTGCCTCGTCCCTGCCGGAGTTTGGAAATGTGGCAGCTCCTTGAGGTTGTCGTGGGGAGATTGGACTGGCTGATATCAAACATCAACACTCGTTGCTGTAATTTGGCTTCTGATTCAGGCTCTCCACGGCCTCTTGCTTTAGCCACGGATGCTTTGCCTCATTTTTCCCTCAGAGGGAGCAAGGGAAGCAGCTGTACCCTAAAACTGGGCTGATCGGGGTGTAGGGTTGCAGCTGGGTTTGGATTTCCTCCCTGTGCCCTCAGGGGCTGACGGTGGCCACGGAATATTCATTTCCTGGTGACTCCACGGTCCCCTCCTGCTGCTGTTGGACATCAGAGAGTGACAACGCCACCCTGACCCAGAGCTGGGGGTGACATTTGTCTCTTGTGCGTCGTGTGCTGGCAGGGCAGATTTTTTTTGGACAACCGTAAGAATGACTCGAAGGTGAGGCAATAAATACGGAATTGAATGTGGAGAATGGAATCATGGAATGGTTTGGGTTGGAAGGGATCTTAAAGTCCATCCCAATCCACCCCTGCCATGGGCAGGGACACCTTCCACTATCCCAGGGTGCTCCAAGCCCTGTCCAACCTGGCCTTGGACACTGCCAGGAATCCAGGGGCAGCCACAGCTTTTCTGGGAATTCCAGCCCAGCCCCTCCTCACCCTCCCAGCCAGGAATTCCTTCCCAGTATCCCATCCATCCCTGTCCTCTGGCAGTGGGAAGCCATTCCCTGTGTCCTGTCCTCCAGCCCTTGTCTCAAGTCCCTCTCCAGCTCTCCTGGAGCCCCTTTAGGCCCTAGAAGGGGCTCTAGGGCCCCATGTGACAGGTCGAGGATTATTCCTGGAGCATCCCTTGAGGAAAGGCTGCACAGAGGAGGATGAGACTTCCACAAAGTGCCGGGGTGAACCCATCCCAAAACACCTGTGAGGTTTTACCAAACCCCCCTTGGAGCTGCCAAACATCTCCCAGCAGGATTCCTGCATCCCCACCCGCCATGAGGATGCCAGGCAGGGGATATTTTGCTTTTCCAGGGTGTTCCCACTACCTTGGGAACTATTTAAAGCCCAGAAAGCTAAAAAAACCCCCCCCCCGTTACTCCCCAGCACATGGTGTGTGTGTAGCACCTCCGGCAAAGCAGGGCCGAGCACTCCCCTCAGGCGCTGCTGGGCCAGGAATTCCACCCAAGATCCGTGGATGTGTCCTTAGGAACATTCCTTTAGGGAATGACGGCGCCTCCAGGAGCACATCGAGCTTGCCCTGCGTTAATTACTGCGCCAGGTAATGCCTCTGCCACGGGAGCTGCTCGGCGTTGATGGCTCTGGCAGCATGGCCTTCTCCAGCTCTTTCTTCCAGCTCTTGATTCCAGCTCTTGATTCCAGCTCTTTGTCCTGCCCCGGGAGCTGCTTTGCACAAGCCAAGGAGCTGCCCCGTGCCGATTTTTCCGTGTGTAAGTGGGAAGAGTTTTGGAGGTGTCTAAAAGAGGCTGATGGGGTTTTCCAAGCTCCCGCCATCCCCCTCATTCCCACATTTTCTCCCTGCTTCTCCATCTCCCACGAGGCCGGGAATCCTTCTGGTTTCAGTCCTTCAGGAATTTATTTCCCCCCACCCACCTTTCTCACTGATATTTGCCGGCCTCATCAGGCGCCGATCTGCTCCCACCTCGTTCACGCACTGACCTCGCAGCCTCCCATCCTTTCCAGGAGATTTCCACCCCGATTTCTTCCAAAGATCTCCCTCATAATGTTCAAATGATACGTGAGGCCCGGGTAGAACACGAGAACGTTTATTTTCGGCGAGAAAACAGCCCTCAGCAGAGCATGGAGCGATGTGAAAGGAGAGGAAAGATCTGTTTCCATGGAATTTTCTTCCTTTTTGCATAAAATTTGACGGGAAGCTGCAATTGATTTTTGTTTCCTTGGATAAATCAGCAGAAATCATAAAATGGTTTGGGTTG
>VZTA01000038.1:542949-569884 GCA_013398855.1 Mohoua ochrocephala | reverse complement strand
CATTATTATTATTTTTAGTGGTAGTGGTGGTCTGGAGAGCATCTCTGTGTGCCTGCACCAGGACTCTGTGGACCATCAAAGTTCATTACTCTCAAAACAGGGTTTCTTCCATCAACTTCTGCTGCCTCCAGTGGTGGAGCTGAGACAGACCCTGAGACTTCTGGAGCACCTGGAAACGGGACTGCTGTGCTCAGAGTTTGCACTCAAGTCGTGTGATTCTGTTCACATCTTCTGTGGAGGCATCCAGAATAGAGATGGAGATGAGAAAGCAAAATAATAAGTCAGAGAAAGAAAGGATTGGGTTTATGGTGGTGGTGGGAAAGCTGGAAGGGAGGAAGGAGAATATCTGAAAGAAAGGAGAAAGGTAGAGAAGGAAAAGGATTTATTTCAACAGGCAGTAGGGTGACAGGGGCCAGTTCTAGCAGATGAGAACCTCCCACTGAAATCCAAAGGCATTTACTTGGGGCAAGTCTTGTGCAATGTATCAAACAAAGCAGAAAAGTTGATTCTTTTGATTAGAGTAACTCTTTGTTTGGTACCGGGCTGGTGGGTGAGTTGGGAAAGCAGCAACAAGCAAATAGGAGCTGGGGAGAAAAACGCAAGAAATGAGAAAAATTTTATGTAAGCAAAGAGTGTAGAGAGCACTTAGAGGGACTGATGAAACTCTGTGTGTAGGATGGTTTGATGCTTTAATCTAAAAGAGGTGACAACCAAAAGTTGTGAAGACTTGGAGAGGAGGTGCCTGACGCTGTGTTTGCTGTGCAGAGAGGATGGGCAGGCGTGGCAGGGGCAGGGGCAGGGGCAGGGGCAGGGGCTGTGCTGCCCTCCCCACCTCGCAGCTGGCCATTGCTATGGGTGTAATTTAAGGCAGAATTCGGCCTTTCTTACATATTTCACTTCCTCCCTTGATTTTAATTGACCCCGTTATGGGCATTTCAAGCGTTTCATGGGCCTGTGGTGCCTGGTTTCCCAGGTCAGAGGGAGGTGAGCGCTGTTCCTCTGCCAGAGGGGAAGGGAGCGCTGTGCAGAAGCTTTGGGATGGAGAGAGGGCTGTGAGTCAGTGTTGAACATGGGTGCACCTTGTAATATTTCTATAGAGGCTTTGCCTGCCTTCATTCACCCTCCTTTTCCCTCCACCATCCCTCTTTCTTTTCTCTGCTGAGAGAGTCTGTTTGTTTGTACTCATGGCTTTAGCAGGAGCACCTTTAGTTCTGACACCATGGCAGCCGGGAGGCCAGTGGGGGCTTCCACGTGTCCCTTGGCCAGAGGGCTGGGTTTGGGGTGGCTCAGGGTGCTGGATCTCCCTGTCCCCATCGTGCAGGCAGGGTCCCAAGGGCTGGCACTCGTGGTTTGGGCAGCAGCAGCACTGCAGCAGGGCAGGACGGGGTGCAGGACAGGGGTGCCATGCCCCGGGGTGGGCAGCCAGGTGTGCGCCCCACTCCTTCCGTGGCAGCGGATGGGGCAGGCTGCTCGGAGGTACAGCTGCCCGGCCTCAGAGCAGTGTTTATTTTCCAGGCTGAAAGGAAGCTTGTGATCCCAAAGCCCTCTGTGTTTAGCCAGACCTCTCATTCACTTGCAGAGGAAACCCATGTCAGCCGCTCCCCTTTGTCTCCCCTGAGCTATTGCTTTGAATCTGAAAGGATTGGGTGCAGGTTTCAAGGGATGTTCAGACAAAGGCTGTTTGAACAGCACTTGTGTAAATAATCCATGAAAAACTCTTTGAATAACGTCAATGAAATTTTCTCTGAATTTGCTATTCTTTTTCTCCAGCGGCAGAAAGAAGTGGAAGTCAGGAAAGGGAGGAGAGTCGGAGGAAGGGAGGGAGAGAGGGAGGAAAGGGGTGGGAGAAGCACTGACACTTTTTTCTCTCTCTGCCAACTTCTCTCAATGCCAAGAAGTAGCTTGGCTTAGAAAAAAAAAAAGGAAATCTCTTTGTTATTCTCACAGCTTTAGGAATAATCTCATACGGGACCTCCGTGTCCTCAAACTTCTCCGTGCATTAAATGTAAGGGGACACCCTTGCATTTCGCACAGCAAGGGTAATGTGGAGCCAGTTAATTATTAGCCGTGTGGTTTAATGTTCACTTGCTGTACATATGTAGGAAACAATTCCCCTTCAGCATGTCGTTTAGTTTGCATTAAAATGGAGATAATTGTTTTGATGCCAAATGTTCCCGTCCCGCCTCCCCCATCCCTCTTCATACGGTTTACACAAATTACAGCCTCAAACAAGAGGGACGGAAAGACTTTGATTCGGTTCCTCTTGAAGATATCCAAATTGAATCCCGTGCTGTGTTTGGGGACACCTCAGGCCGGGCTGGGCGAGGAGGGGGACAGGGGGGAACTCCGGATGACACGGGATGGGACCGGGAGGCTGCGGCCGCCCCGGGAGAGGGCTGGGGGGGCTCTCGGCTTCTCCGGGAGCCGGTTCAGTGGATGTCCAGGAGATGGAGCAGTGTTTCTGTGGCCTCTGCCGCCGGTGCCCCTAACGAGCCAGTCTGTCTGAACTCGGAATGAATTTTGTTCCCTTTTCATCACTCCCTGATGTCCAGCTGCTCCTGTCAACACCTTCTTATAGCATGTAATTCATCGCTCAGAGTGACAGCTGGGGCCGTGGGGCTGGGACCAGCTCCTCCTGCCATCGGCTGCACCCAGAGAGAGTCCCCGGCCAGAGCAGGGGCTTCCCTCGCCCCCTCCCCGCACCTGGGGCTCACAACTCTCCAAAGGATTCCCCAGACAAACCCAGGAGCAGCCCGGCTCGCCCTGTCCCCCTCCTGCTCTCACTGGGGAACTTCTGCTGGGGGTTTTGTGGGGAGCATCCCCCTTCCGGAGCCCGTCCCCAGGAGGTGCTGCGGGGCTGGGGGAGGCTGGAGGAGGGCACAAAGCGCTGCTGCCAGGAGGGAGGATGGCCGCGGCTATGCCGGCAGCTCCTGCAGGATGCAACGCCACCTGAGCAGCGACCACCCGCTCCTTTTATTCCCGAGGTTTGGCTTATTTTGACTGCAGGTCAAAGCAGGAGCAACCTCGTCCCCAGATTTATGGGCTTGCACCCAAATAATGAATAGTGGCTGTCACCCCATGCATCCCCAAGGCGCATCGAACAGGGAGATGCTTTTCTGATGCCACTGTGCACAAAAATGTGCAGCTTCCTTTTGTACCAATCCCCAACCCAAATGCCCTCTTCCCTTCAGTCTATCCATCACTTTCTAATAATTATTCTTTAACTCAGCACTTCTGCCTTCAATTCTTCCCCCATACCTTTCTGCTTTCCCATAATTTATTCTATATTTCACACATTTCTTGTCCTCATTTATAATTCTTCTTTATTTTATTACTTTGCATAATTTCCTTTTAGGATTTGTCATAAAATAAATTCTGCCACCTCTGCCTTCTCATTTCTGCTCTCAAGTGTCAGTGAGTGCTCTCCTGAAGCAGTTTCCAATGACTTCCAAACCCCTGTGCTGGAGCTACCCCAGTCTCAGAGGATCTGGGGGGTCTTTCCAAATGAATCAGAGCCCTGAGCGACACCAGGAAAGAAGACCCTGAGTGTGAATCCAGGGAGAACCTCCAGCCAGGTTCTTTTGCTACGGTGAAATGCTGGCACGGGCAGAATCATCATCTCATGATTGACCAAATCTGAGTTAAAAATACTGATGACTGAGAGAATGAGGAAGTTGAAGAGGAAAAATCACTGACATATTGATGTCCAATCTGTCCTGGAAGGTAGGAAAGCACATAGGGAAACTGAGGCACGGAGATCTAATCCATATCCTTCAAGGTATGAGATGCTTGGCTCTCTTTGAATACCAAGGGCAGAGACATCTGACATTTTGGACAGTTTGTGTCTGATTCACCTGTTCAAGGTCACACAGGACACTTGCAGGATAGTGATAAAGAAAACAGAATGCGAATTTTCTGTGGTTCATCCCAGAATCTCAATCTTTTGGCTCAAATGTGGCCCAAGATGAGGCAGAGCAGAGGATTTGGACGAGCTGCTCTGTTTCAGTGCACTCCATCTCCATGGAAAACAGAAACTATTTCTGTGGAGTTGGAGTCCAGCTGCTGTTGTCTACTGGAGAAGGTGGACCGACCACATCCCTGTGAGCAGCCCCAGAGCCATGAATTTCCAGATACCTCCAGGGAGTGGAAATTTGGAATTTGCTCAACAACTTCTATGCGGGGTGAAGGATTTGGGAAAACTATGGGGATACTGCTTGATGAATGGTCCTTGCTGCCCAGATACAGGGAGATGCCAGAACATGAGCTTGTGATGAGGCTCCTTTGCCCTTGGAAATTCCTTTTCAAGAGGTCAGCATCCGTGAAGGACCAGTTCTATGACAGGCAGTAGAGCCTTAATGCAGGCGTGAGATCTGCAAGGGGAGGAGGTTGCATTCAACAGAGGTAAGAAACAAACAACTCCCAGCCCTGGAAATGTGGGCCCCTCCTTGAAAGCAGCTTTTTCCCTGCAGGCACAAAGAGGCCCCTTTCCAGCACAGCCTTGCAGCAAAGTTTGGGGCCATTCCTGGAGGCGGCTATGCAGGAATCTGTGGTTCATTTCATTTTTTAGAGGGTCCTGATAGGAGATACAGAAACAAATGAAAGGACTCACTCTGTGCCCAAAATCTGTAGTGGTTTCTCCACTGCAGGCATCTTGCCTGCCTTCAAAACTCCACAGTTGTGACATCATGCACTAAGGTCCACGAACCTTTCTGAAGGCTCTTTTTGAACGAACCCAGCCCCAAAGATGGCTTTGTGTGGGAGAACCACGTGAGGTCATTTGCCATCCCCTCTCAAAGTAAAACACACGAGAACAAAACCTCGGAGGAATCAGATGGAAAACATCCTCCCGGTTCTCTGTACTGGATGAAAACCACCAGCTTCATCTTCCTAGTGCGTTTTGTTTTGTTTTGTTGGGGGTTTTTTTACCTAGTAGGGAGAAATCCCTGCGTGGTTCGGGTTTGCGAGGAGGATTTTCCCTTCATGCGCTGCCACAACCACTGAGATCAGCCGAGGCACTCGAGTGAACGGATCCTGGATGTAATTGTCTCAGGGCTGGTGCCAGGTTTTTTCAGAGGAGGGACCGACTGGCTGTGTTTCAGTTCCACCTCTGCCTTGACAGAGCCTGTCTCCTTTAATCATCAGAGTTCAGTGCACGGCTCTCGCCTGGCACGAGTTGGAATTTCATTTGTTTTGGAGGGAGATGGCTTCTTTTGTTAGTTTAGGTCTTTTTGGTTCCAGTTGTGTAAACTGGGACAAGCCGATCCCATTGGCTCGGAGGAGCTGACAGCCAGGAGGAGGCTGGCCTGCCGTTCAGTTTTGGGGTTTGGTTTTAAATCTTTGATACGTTCTGGTTTCTGTAACGAGGCACGTTTTATGAAACACAAACTGCACGAGTGTGTGTTTTTCCCAAATTCAGGGCAGTCAACACAAATTCGGCGCCATAAACTGAGTTTCCCGAGCAAACTGAGTTCTGAATTTATTCAAATGAAAGTGAATGTTGTGTTATTACAGCCTTGCAAAACTCTAGTTAATTTATGGCAGTATAAAATCCATTTTTTTAATGACAGCGACACTGCCAAAATCTTTGCAGATGCAGAAACAGCTTCACAGGAGAATTTCAATCTAACATCAACAGGAGATTTGGAAGATGAATTGTGCAAGGATCTCCTTCCTCCAAAGATGCTGCTTTGTTTTGCTTTTTAGCATTTGGTTTGCCTCTAATATCGTCTGGTTTATGATGTTTTAATTATTGCTGTTTATTTATTACAATCATATTTTAATTGTTTGTGCAGTGCCTTGAGTGCCTTGGCAGGGGGGCATATTATAAATTAAATTATTATTAAAATGTTGTTATTATTACGTGTACCTACTCCAAACTAAGCCAGAGCAGGGAACACACTCAACTGCCTGGAATTAATTCCTCTCTTTTCTTTTCCTTTGTCTCTGCTCCGGAGCATAGTTCAAAGGCTTGGAGAGAGGAAAGGATGTTGCACTGACTTCTCCTGGGGCAAGGCAAGTGAGGGGAGCTTTGCTCTGGGCTCCCTTGGGGAAGCTGTGCTGCCTCCCTTGGGTCCCAGGGATGAAGTCAGGGAAAAAGTGTGCTCTGTGAGTTAGGCAGAGGTTGGAGTTCTTTTTTAAGGGGGCTGGTTGATGTTTGCTGCAGCCCCACAGCATTTCCTAGTTCTTAAATTAAAAGGAAGAGCGTCACGTGTGCTTGTGGTGTGCTTGGAGGGCTTGGCCCCGTCTGAATCCCACTTTCCATCTCCTGAGCTTTCTGGTTTGCTGCAGACATCACTGTGGGCCCCAGCAGGGTCCCTGCCAGCCCAGGGGAGCCCACAGCTCTCGAAATCACAGCCAAGATTTCAGCTCCTGGCCCCACTCCTGGTGCCCAGGGTGATGCCGTGGCTCCTCCACTTCTGCTTTGGCCCCTTTGGGGTTTCCACAGGCCATGGGGCAGAGACCAGTGGCCATCTCAAGACAAAAACACCCCCACCCGCAGCTCATCCCAAGACCAAACAGGGCAACTAGGAAAAATCTGAAGAGACACATTCTCTTAATTTCATTTTCACTTATCTCCCCGCAGGTTTTCTCAGACCCCTCTGTCCCAACACGGCCTGGCTGTTGGCGTTGCAGCATGAGCACAGCTCACCCTCCCCTGGAACAACCATGGTCCGTGGGACTGGGATCCAGCTTGAAGGTCACCAGGCCCTCAGACCGACAGATGTCATCGAGACTCTTTGTCCAGCACGGAAAAGAAGGATTTCCCCCCTCCCTCAGACCTCCTCACCACTCGCTCAGAGGCTCAGGTATGAATTATTTGGGTTCTCCGTGGATAATCATCTGCTGCAGGGATGCTGGAGGTACTCGGGGGTTACGGTGACGGGAGCTCCACGAGTGCCACTGATGGATTAGTGATAATGTGAAGGGTTTTCTTCTGTTAGCCATCAGTTTGCTAATGAATATTAAGAGACAGTTGTCATAAGAGCATCTCTGCACTTTGGAGCTGGTGGCAAACTTCACACCTTCAGCTCTCCTAATAAGACAGTATTTCATCCTGCTCAAATGCTTATTATAGCTGGCCTGATAGGTACTGTAAGATCTCATTATTTATCTATCTGCTTTATTTTGGATAGATAATAGAAAAAAATTGTCTAGAAGGGCAGCAATTTATTCCTACCATTTAGGAATAAAACTGTGATTTTAACTTACTCCAGTCTGTGGACTCCTGAATGGAGGTTTCCAGAGGAAGTACAGATCTCTTTGTTTCGTGGCCTGCTACAGCTCTCAGTTCACAACCCGGGGGGTAGACTGGAGGCCACGAGGACAGGAGAGGGAATCGGGTTTGGTGTTTCTGTAGGATTCCTAATGCCTCAATAAACCCACAGGGCTTCACTAACTGCTGCCCCGTGGCAGCATCAGAGAGGGTCAGCACAAAGAGCTGCTCCTGCAGACACTTGGTGTCAGTCTGAAGAGAATCCATCTCCTCTGCCTCCCCTATTCCTCCTGTTTAACCAGAGCCACATGCCAGGCACCTTCTCCTTCCCCGAAATGCATCCATTTGTCGGTCCTGCTTTGGACACTGCAGTTCATCCTCTGCTTTTCCCACCCCTCTCTGGCACATCCCCAGGGATCTCCAGATGGGGCTCAGCTGCTGCCCTTCTCCATATGCACGGCCTCTTCCTCGGGCCCTTTCTGCCCGGCTGTGATGGGAAGGGAGCTGCAATTCCCTGCGCTGCCCCATCCTCCAGCAAAGCCCTGGTAATCCTGCATCCAGGGGCCGTTTAGTCCTGTCTGCCTGGTTTGTGGCTCTGCCACTGAAGGGTCCTAATTTGGTGTCATGTTGAGAGAGGACCAGAAGGCAGGGCAGGGCTCCCGAGGGTTGGGGTCTGCTCCTGATTTTACAACCGTGCAAAGTGTGAGCTTGGGGAAGGGTATTAGTTAAAACCAAGCATCCACCGGCCGTGTTGTTGCTCTACCTCGGCTTTCCTCCCCCCGATATCCTGGCTCAAGGTTTTAATTTTGTTGTGTTTGTTGATGATCATTACAAAACTGAAGCTATTTTGGTGTAAAGACTTTCAGCTCCTCTGACTTTCTGAGTCTGTAATAGAGCAAGTAACCCTTTGCTCAGAAAAAAAAATCCATCTTGAGACCCTCTGTACTTGTGTCACTTCTGCCTGAGGTTCTGATAATGGAGTCACATATCCCAAATCTCACTCTTCCCAAGAAAACTTTGGTTGTGTTACCAAAAGCGGACACCAGAATGGCTGTTTTCTTTATTTCTTCCTCTAAGGAGCTTACACAAAAAATGTCAGGCTGGGAAAAATAGGTCCCACACCGTACCCTATCCAGCATCCTCTTGCTGGGGTAACCAAAAAGGAAAAAAACCCACTCTTTTCCAGGGATTTTTGACTTGGGTTGGGAGGGCACAAGGAGGCAAACAGACCTGCCTCCCGCTCGTGCTGGTGATAGTGGATGTAGCCATGGGATATGTGTAATATAATTACACTGCCCTGTGATAAACCACGCTTAACTCAGCTCCGTTCTTCCCACTAATCCACCTCCAGTGGGATTTCTCCTGACGCCGCCGACTCCGCAGGCTTCAAGAGTGGTCTTTTTGAAAGCAACACCAAACCAACAACCTGCCACTGTCTGGGGGCTGTGCTTCCCCCACAAACAAGCACTTGCCACCCTGGTCCGTCCCTCTGCCCACAGCCCGGCACACGTTGCTCTGATGCCTCTCTGAGCCCTGACACTGTGCCCAGCTCCCACGTGCCATGCAGGGCTCACACCTGCAGATTTACACCCTCAGCCCTTTCCACAGAGTTCTCTGGATCTGTAAGAGGGCAGGATGTGACCTGCAGAATTGAACAATGGGTGCTAACCTCGACTGTGATCAAATTAGGCTGGAGCACTGGCTGTTGTATCGGGAACTAAGTTGCAACCCGCCTAGAAAATAACATTCATTCCTTTTCTCGCATTAACATATTTTTTTCCAATGATTCAGCATGTGTTCTGGCTGTGCCTGTGCTGGGGAGGGATCTGCAGGACAACAGGAGTTTCTGGCCCAGATGGCCTCCATCCTTTTCTATTACCTAGCTGAAGCCAGAGGAGCTTTTAACCGAGAACAAATGATTTTAGGCCCTCTCCGTGCTGCCACTCTTCAACTATGTTTGAAAATGTTATCCCCCAATGCCTGATGTGCCTGTAACGTGTTTTAACTTCCATGCGACTCAAAGCCGGGCTCTTGCAGGTCTGCAGCACAGCTCCTGGTTTGCCTGGCTGAAAATCAAATCTATATGTGCATTTGCATAGCAGAGCTGGGCTAGGATCCCACCAGCCAGCCAGCTCATTCCCTGCACAGACAGGTTCTTACTGTATCTCTTTCCAGACAAGAAAGCCCTTGTGACTGAGATGCTAAAAATAACAAATGTGTCTTCATGCCTTGAGTAAGATGGGCCATGGGTGGGCACAGCCTGGCTTTTAAAGGGTTAAGGAGGCTGTGTCCTTGGTGACATGCAATTTATGATCTTGTGAATCCTTTTTTAATTATTTTGCTGTGACAGAGGTGGAAATATCCAACTTCAAACGACTGGCTTTATTGATATGCTGCTATTTGTGCCTCTGTGGAGGAACAATCCCATAAAAGCAATAAATTAGAAAAACCCCTTTTCTCATCAGAGAGAGAGATACTTTCTGGCTGGGAGCGAGAGACCCGGTGCAAAGGCATTTCAGCTCCACGAAGGGGCTCCCTGTGATCTGTGGTGAAGAGCCCTTTCTCACCAAGCAGGCACATTTACAGTGCACCCAACTCTCAGCTGCACATCCCCCTCGGAGCCGGGCCAGGCTCATCGCACATGGCCGGAGTTTGGAGTTTCTGTCTGCGTTCGTGGATGTTGGCTGAACATCTGTAAAACGTTTATGGCTTTGTGGCTGCTCACACTGGTTAGTTATTTACCATATTTGCTCTGAGAGGATGATCAGAAAGCACATTTTAGGGCAGAAAAAGGGATTTCAAAGCACAATTAACTGATGCTGTTGGAGATGAGGCGATTGAGGCCAAAATGGCTGTGTTTATTTGCAGACACGAATGACCGGTTTTCACCACAGAGAACGCAACAAAATCCATCTCATGAATCCAGATGAGAGCAAATATGACATTGTATTTTTTTTTTTTAGTGTAAATAGTTGCCCGTAACAGAGATGTACAGGCCTGGCCACAGGAGTACCCGGGCGCAGCCATACAAACACCAGCAGTTATGAAATGATTTGTGCTTCCAGCTGCATTTGGCAGGTGCCAGAGCCGAGCTGGGCTCTGCCAGCGTGTGTGGAGAGAGCATTGCCTTGGGTCTGACCAGTCACAGGCATGTGAGCAGGCCTGTTCCCCTCTCTTTCGGCAGGCACAGTCTGATATGGAGCAAAAACCACATGGAGACTGACCCTGGTCCCCAGGGAGGATCAGCAACCCCACCCCTGCTAGCACAAAGAAATGGCAAAGTTTGGGGAAATTGATTCCATGCTTGTCCTGGGAAAATCCCCTGTCTGTGACTGCAGCTATGGTCTCCTCAGTACCAGCCCTGGGAGGAGAGGGAGACTTCACCAGGGCTGAGCTCACGTATTTCTAACAAAAGTCAAGCATCTGCCCCAAGTGTTGTGTTTACCAAAGGGGAGACAGCAGCGTACCTTGAGCTGTAGTCTCTAATCTGGTTTTGTTAAGAGGATCTGTGAAATATCTGCTCTTCTTGTAGCAGTGGATAATTTTATCGTACAACAGAACCCCACTCATTTCAGAAGCTGCCCTTTGGTCACCCAGCCTGGCCCAGGTGTGAATTGATGATCTCAAGGTAAAATTGCTCCAAATGCCGTCATTATTCCCTGGAAGCACCCAAGAAGCAGAAGTTAAGGCCTGGTTCTTTTTTGCACCCTGGCATAAATCAGGAATGCCTTCACTGAAGTCCCAGGCACTTCGCACACTGTAGAAGTGGTACAAGAGAAAGATGATTTGGGTCTCTGAGTTTTTACCTCCTGTTGATCTAATCCTGAGATGCTGCAGTAAGTGGGATATCACTTTTGCCTTATACACATGCTGGATCGAGCCTACAGTGATTAACATTCAACACCTGTGCTTCAATCAAGGTGCTTTTCTGTCGTAACATCATTTATGTTGAAACTTCTTCTCCTTCAGTCGCTGATCTTCAGGCTTATCTGCCTTAGCCTGGTGTAAATCCAGGGTAAGGCCGTTCTTATTGGAGTTATTCCTGATCAGCACTGGTTTAAATGAAATCTGAATGTGACCCACAGACGATGTGGTCTCAGGGCCCTGTGAAGATCAGAGCTATAACCTGAGCTCCCCGGTACCAATCCCCTCATCTGTGCTGACCAGGACACAGCAATGTGGATGAGACACTGCTGCATTTTCACTCCTTGGCGTGGTAAAATTTGCTGTGCTGTGAGGTCTCCCACGTTCCCTGCTTACAGACAGGGTTTTCATGGGTATGGAACCGCCTACCCCTGCGCTGGCCCATCCTCAGGGCTTGTCCTCCAAATCCATAAAACTTCCAGGCTTGGCACGCGCTGCACTGTGAGAGGCTGAACGGAGCCAGTCTGAAGGATGGAGAGCATTTCCCATCCAGGAAGAAAGCAGGAAAACAATCCTGGCTTTGGGAAACCCTATCTGCTGGCAGATGGAGTTCATCATCCGTGTGGGCAGCCCATCCTCTAGACAAGGGGATTTTCCCACGACTCCTGTAAAAACCCATTCATGCTCTACAGCCCAACTTTACCCTTTGTTCACACCCCATCAGAACCAGTGCTCTCAGATTGGACTGGGCACCCAACAACGGGGTGTCTGCCAGCTCAGAGCCCACCCAGGAGGGATTTTCAGAGCCCATTTCCAACAGCACCTTGCCATGCCCGTGGGAAAGGTGAAGCACCGCCAGTGATGAACAGCAACGCCGCGGGACTGAACCCCCTGCACTGCTGCAGAGCTGGAGCAAACCGGACTCTCGTCCAAAATGATCTTTTGCTGCTGCTCGATCACATCTTGAAGGTCACTGGTGAGGCCAGGCAAGGAGAAACCAACGTCTGCCACCTCGCTGGGCCTCCTGGGCATGTTCACACCTCCAACCTTGTGACCCCTCAGGAAATCATCCCACTAGAGGGCACTGGGAGTCGATTTTCCATTCCCTTCTCTTAGTTTCTGCTCTTTATTTGAGTTTCTCCTTGCTTAGCGTTCTCCCCACCTCTCCCTCCTCTTTGCTGGCCAGCTCAGACTGTTTAAATTGGAAATTATTTGTATTACTGTCTGTAAATAATAGATGAGGGAGTGAAGTGGAGTTGGTGTCCCTTCCATAAACTCCTCCTCACTTTAATTAGTGCGAAACAGCCTGGTGAGAATGCGAGCTGCCTTGATGCTGGTAATTAAAATTGAAACCACTGAAAAGCTGCTCTATTTTTTATCGGAGCTGCTGTTCGGAGCCGGGAGCCTGCGGACGGCTCTGCAGTAAAGAGTGATAATGAAGGTGTGAATTCCCGGAGGGAGGAGGGGCAGCTGTAGCGATGGCTGAACTTACACCAGATGAAAATGCAGGAGCAATTAGAGGTGGCTGTGTACAAGCTGGGCATCGGAGATTAGTTGGCACCTTGGGAACATGGCAGGGAGGGACAGGGAAGGGGGAGAGATTTTTTTTTCCCCGTTTTGAAAAAAATTTAATGGCAAAAAAAAAAAAAGGTGGTAACTTAAAATAAAGACAAACATGCGCTGTGTCCCCACCAGAGCGAGGGATGGGAGGGATGGTGGAAGATGGGGCTGCACTACAGAGCGTGTGGGGTTGGAGACGAGGGTATCTTGCATTGGGAAACAGCAGCAAAATGTTGAGTTTTTCAGGAGCTCCCCAGCTGCCCTTGCAGGAAAGGCATGGCCTTGCTGCCATCCCCAGGTGTGCTGCTCCTGAATGTGCATCTGAATACCTCTGCACGTCCTCTGTGTGCCCATGACCTGAACCATAGCCAAGTGGTGACCACTGAAGACTTCTTCTTATCTTCTGTTAGGCTTTGGATCAGACCCCACTGCTCTGAAAAAATAGTAACTGAAAAATAGTAACTGTTAAATTGAGTATCCAAGAGTGATGGAAGATGGAAGAGCACGGAGAGCTTTGTTATTCCTGGCCAAAGAGGAGTTTGGGAAGAGTAGTTTTAAGTAATCAGATGTTGTTATTAATTGTTTCCTGCTCTGACACGTTCATCTGGGTGTGTGCCCCACCAAACAGCTGATAGTCTCTGCTGGGCAGCAGAAAAGATGTCAGATAACATAACGTACACATGTCAGATAATTTCATGTAAATACATTCTCTGCCTATGGTAAGAGCTGTAAACCTGCAAAATCTTCTTCTGGCTACAGCCACCCTGCAAGGAAAACACTCTCTGAACAAAACCACGTGAGACAGAGGTGCTTTGGGGGTAGAGAAGCTCCTCCATCCTCCAAGAGCTGATGGGAGCCTCCACCCAAAGGACGCCTCACTCCACCCTGGCTCGTTAGCTGCCTAGACACCGGGGAGCACCTGAAGGTGTCAGATTGTCTTAATTTAGACTGAAGAGAAATTTTGTAGAAAGGAAGTTAAAGAGGCTGTAAACAGCCTGCCCCGAATCAGCTGTGGTTTCAGAGGGTTGGCTGTTGGGTGCTTCTTGGATCAGGATCTGCCTATGGAGGCTGCAGCTCCATGGCAGGAACGCCGTTCCCAATGTGAATTTAGGCTTCAAAGCAGGAAAAGCTCAGGCTTTCTGTTGGACATTTCAATATTGGAGTGAAAAGCCAAAATTTAAAAACTGACCATGAAAGGAGCAAACTGAATATATCCTGTAATATCGTGAGCTTGGAAGAGATCTGTGAAATAAATAATGGCCTGGGCATTAGTGTCCTTATGCACCAAGAAGAAAACAATTGCTTAATTTGAAACATACACTTGGGCTTTACCTGCAGGAAGGATTCTGCTACATTTTCATTGAACCTTTCAGCACACTCGGTTTTCTAACAAACCCCAGGCTTTGTAGAACAAGCATTTTCTGGTGAAAAGCTGCTCAGCTTTCTTTCTTTGTCATCGAGTCACAGCAACAAAATATTTTTACACTTGAAATGTATCACTTGATCTCCTGAAGGAAGAACCTGAGAGAAGATCGAGGGCAAAGGAAGGAGAGCTGAGATGCCCGTGGCTGGTGTTTTGTTTGTTCTCAGTTAATGGGATATTCTCAGGAATAGGCTGATCCAGGTATAATGGACTGTCCACAATGCTGACCAGTGCCTTGGCATATTAGTGAGATCTCCATGATTCATATTTATCTCCCACATCTTCTCTGCCTATGAGTTCCTAAGGTTTCTCTGTGATTTCATCTGGTGAGGTGCAAGCATCCCTCAGAGAGACTTTGCTGAACTCTCCAGAGTTTGGAAACTGGCAGTTTATAAACCCTGGAGATGGGCAAGTTTAGAATCATTTGAGGCTTAGAGACTCTGAACGATTATGTTTTCACTTGTTCCTCGTTTGTTGTAATGAGGCTGTTTTATTTTATAATAAACCAGGCGGGCCTTGCAGTTGAATTAAGCCTTTGTTCACTGTTGTATACTTTGCTCAACGTTGTTTTCTCAGTTCATAGCTTGTATTCTCTCACCTGTCAGGCATGATACAAAAACGTGATAGAGCAGATTTCAAAACCAAGAGGGCGTTTTCTCAAGCCCACAGGACATGTTTGTTTATCAACTTGTTTCACACACTGGTCAGTGGCTTTTGTCATTTCAACCAAAGGGAAGGTAGAACAGATTTGTATCCGAGCCACCCTGTGTACAAATACTTGGGACTCTGTGTCTTTTTGCTTTGCCAAATAACTTTTTCAAGACAACGGAGCTGTCAATTTGTTAGAAGGAGAAAAAATGATCTTCAGAAATGCTTATTTCCTTTACTGAATGCTAGGAAATTTCCAGGGGAAAAAAAAAAAACTTATTAGGATAGAACTAAGTTAGAAGATAAATTGAAATTCTTTGATTGAAAGTAATGTTATTAAAAAGTTTTAATTATTGAGAAGAAAATGTAGGAAAGGCACTCAGAGCTAACATAAAAATGATTGGAAACTGGTAATTAAAACAAAATGCTTGAAAATTAAACATCACAAAATATGGAACTGCAAACACGGCCCTGATTCATTGCAGCACTTAAAATTTGGGATTGCTATTAAGTTGTAGATGGTTGGTTTGAATTCTGTGGGGCTGTGTTGATGCTGAAAGTTGGGCAAATGCTGCAGGACTGTCCTGGTTGAGGTCACCAGATTCCAGATCCTGTCCCGATTCTTCCCTCTCCCACCTCTCGCCATTCTCCACTTAGATTTCTACTCTAAAGCAAAACTTGTTGCTCTTTCTGAGAGTATCTGGGTGCCACCTCCCCTAGGTGTTTTTAAAGTTCACCAGTTTCACCCTTCCAAACACTTACAGCTTTAGTTTGCAATCCCAATGCAATCACTTAAGCAGAGAGCTGTGTCTCTTTGCAGAGCATCAGTTTCTGCTCAGCAAAGGTTGCTCTCCTCAAGTGGAGGCCTCCAGATTCCTACACAAACATCTCCAGAACATCCCTGGGATCTTGCAGAACTGGGTCTGTGTTTCCTCAGGAACACTCCATGAGGGAGTTGGCATCAGACAGTCGTTCCCATGGTCACTGGGCTGGTTTGGGAGCCTGCTTCACCAAAATACTGTAAGGATCGCTTATATAAGCAAGGGGTAGGAAGTACCAGCATGCTTCTGGGGGCACTTTTTGCACCAGGAAAGCCACCACTCCTCTGACAGTCATAGCCAGACAAGACCCACCCAGTCATCTTCTCTGTTAACCAGACTGGCTTTTTCTACATGATCAGAGCAGTGAATGTCACCTCGTTGCTGTCCCCTGAAGGACAGGCTGCCTCATCCCCTCCTCCAGGACATCTGGGAGAAACATCCGAGCCCTGCACGGGGCTTGACTCCTGCCACCTTCTTTGCCCACAGTGCTCCTTCCCAGGAGAGACCGAGAGAGAGCAATCTTAGACTTGGAAGAAGGTAATTTGAATTGGATGTGAAGTTGTTACTAATTTAATGTTTATCCAATAACAAGGACTTTGCAAAACCCCTTACCTTTCCATGAGCCTCAGGTAACACTGTCAATTCATAATTGCTATGATTCCTTTATCCCGTGGTTTAATAAATAATTTACCTAAATTATTAAAATGAAAATTTCAACATTATTAAAAATTAACCAGGTTAAATGAGCAAACAGTAAATAGTGCTGGGATTGTCCTGCGTGACAAGAGTCCGCAGCTTTTATTGTCTTTTTCCCAGGCGCAGAGGGGACGTTCCTCCCTCCCCCTCTCCCTCCTCCCTCCCTCCACTTCCACTGCTCTACTCTTGTCTTTCACAAACTCCTCTCCTTGATATTAGTTTCCTCCACAGCCTGTTCTTTCGTCTCCATGTCCTGTTCTCCACTGCTGGTTCACTCTTCCTTTCCTCTTCCTCCCTCCCTGCCGTAGCACAAGGCATCCATCTCCTCTCTGCCCACCCTATTCTGCACACATATGTAGCACAAGATGCCTGGTGG
Source organism: Mohoua ochrocephala (assembly GCA_013398855.1). Taxonomy (NCBI): domain Eukaryota; kingdom Metazoa; phylum Chordata; class Aves; order Passeriformes; family Acanthizidae; genus Mohoua; species Mohoua ochrocephala. The sequence goes on along the minus strand of VZTA01000038.1, from coordinate 553,283 downwards.
GCCTTTTTGTGCTTTTTTTTTCCTTTGATCCGTGGCTGGCAGTGCCATCTGATGCCAGGAAGACACGGATCCAGGAGAACATATGATCTCCAAAGAGCAGAGAGTTTGTCAGGTCTTCAGGATACGGGCTGCTCCCATTCATGAAAAATTTATTAAATTCTGACTGCTCTTAAAGGATCGCAGCTCTGTCATTTTTAATTGAAACGTTCAGTTTGCCCAAAATGAAGTGCTCCATCTTCCAGGCTGTATCTCTTGCCAGATTTTTTTTTTCTTCTCTGTAATTCCTGCTGAACTGCTCCTTCTGCTGTTTTCTGGCAGAATTCCTCATTGACTTAAAAGGGTTCTCCCCCTCCAGGCTTCATCCCATCCATTTTCCCTTTCAGCACATGGGAGTCCTGGAAATGGCCTTTCCTCCTGCCTGGCATTTTTTCACACAGAACACTCGCACCAGCACGGACCTCGGGGCACACAGCTGATCTTCTCCCGCAGACCTGGGAGGAGGAGGCACCCAGCTCCTGCTGAGTTTCAGTAAGAGCTTGGTGCCAACAGGCCTTGTCCATCCCTTCTCCAGGGTGCCCATAACACCATCCCACATCCCCTGCAGTCACTCGGGCTCTGAAAGGCAGGTGCAGACTTCTTAATGTGCTCTCATCATGCTCTTCTCTTTCTTCTGACGCTAAGAGACCGAGAAGGGAGTCAGGCAATGTTTGCCACTGAAATTTAGCTTTGCAGACAGGCCCCTTCCTATCCCTTTCTGAGCAGCCCTTGTGTAGTTCCCAGCATTGTTACAGTCCTGTTTAGGATGGAAAACGAAGGAAAAAAAATCCCACCTGCGTGCGGAAGCAGTGGTGGTGTGAGCCACAAGGATAACTCAGCTGGAATGTGTCCAGGGGACCCAGAGTGCTTGCTCCTACAATATGCTCTTGAGAGGTGAAGCCCCAAGGGTATGGTCAGAGTGGAGGCAACTGGATGCACTCTGAAAGTGGAGACCCAGAGCCCATAAAACAGGAGAGCTGTGTCCGTGGGGAACGTGGCAGATATTGACTGCGCCGTCACGTGGCGTGGCCCTTTCCTTCCACAGTCGAGGCTGATATCTGAATTACTTTGGATTTTAACCACAATTAAAGAGCTAATCAAGGTCAACAGCTCCTTTCAAATACAGTTTAGTACAAAATCCTAATGCAGGAATTACACAAATTGATATTGTCAATATAATGGATTCGAACCAATTGTGCTAAACAAGGTTGTATCAAGTCTGCACTCTGTATTAGGTGAGGGCTAATTCTGTCTAGCAGCAGTGGAGACGAACAGAAAAACAGATACATCAAGCCTTCACAGTCTGGATTTATTACTGAGGTGGTTTTTACTCCCCTCAAAGAATTCATTAGTCTAAGAAAACACCGCTGTTGCGAGGATTCAGTTCCATTCAGAACGCACAAAATTGAATGCATGCGATCTCCTGGCCAAATCTATTGGAGATGGAAGGAAGGGACAGTCAAGAGAAATGATGAGCTTGGGGAATAAATCTGAGCAGCAGCCCTTGGCGAAAAAGGAGGTGACAAAAGACTCTGCTCAGGTACCCAAATGGATTGCAATACTTGAGACTTCTTAAAGTATCCAAGACACCAGGAATGGCTGGAAGATGTGACAAGAGACCTGTAGAAAACCCATATTCTCCCAGCATGGCAGATCTCTAGAGTGCCTCAAATGAACCCTAAGAGCTCTACCCCTCTCACACCAGGTGACATCCCAGCCTTGTTTTGCTTTTCCTCTGAGACTGAAAGGTTTCACCAATGAGTTTCCTCCCAGCTTTGTAGACATGACGTAACTCTTTCCCTTCATCTCGGCATCCACTTTTTGATTCCTCTCCTCAGAGGAAGTGTGTGGAGTGACCCCAGCCCTCGCTCCCACCCTCCAAACTGCTTTGGAACGGTGGGAGACGGCCAACTTTTCCGGGGTCCGTGTGAAAGAAGCTAAATGGGAACACGAAGGTGGTAATGGAGTGGAAGCAGAACAAGGAAAGTCTCACTGATGGATTATTAGGCACTGTCAAAGTTTCAGCAGAGTGGAAAACTTGGAGGCAGGAGTAGTAACCCATGAAAAATCACCTTTTCCTTTTCCTGTTCATGGCAGGGCAGCGTGTCCAGATCAAAGCCACCCGTCACTGCTCGGCCTCAGCCCCACGATTTACGAGGCACTGGGGCACCAGCCCATTAACAGCCCTGGTAATTCATTGCAAGGGCAACAGGAGGTGTAAATCCCCTCCCCTCAGAACTTACACATTTACCCAACTGTCCCCCCAAGCCGCTGGACCTGGACATCAGAGGGGCTGATGTTATGAATGAGGAGGGCCACAAGAGGAGCAACAGGGAAGGAGAGGACGCTGAGGAGAGTCTGGGATGGTTGGGGAGGGTGGGAGAGGCACGACCCGAGAGGCAGACCCATTTTCCTATGCACCCATTAAGAAAATCTCGTTGGTTTTAATTGCATCCTGACCTTCCGGAGCTCCTCCTGGCCGTTTCCCTTGGGATCTGTGTTGGAGAAGGAGCATGCTTCATGCACATGGGCAGCTGGGAGACCTCTGCACTTTTTCAAGGCCTGTGAGACATTGTGCTCCACACACGGGGCAGTCCCTGCTGCCAGCAGCCGGTTCAGAGGCTCAACAACACCAAAATCATTGGTGGCAGCAGGTAACACCAGCTAAGGTGAGATACAAGGTCTCAACACGGTTTGGAACCTGAAGACCTAGAAATTCCTAAGTGGCCAACATTCATCTAGCATTCCATCCCTTTACTGGCAGCACTCAGACGTACTGGCTTCTCTTACATCTTCTCTTACTCCTCTGCAACATGCCTACATTCAAAAATAGCTTTGCAGAAAGCAAATTCTTTGTGGCTTCCCAAAGATAACAAATGCCAGATTTTCTCTTTGTTTTCTGGTGTCTGGCTACTCCATCCATTTGCTCTCACTCTCTTTCTCTCTGTCTTTACCTTCCCCATAGTCTGACAGTCCCATTTCTTATTTCCAATCACCATTTCTCATGCCTTACTCCATTTTCCTCACACCAGTATCTTTCTGCTCCTTCATACTTGGCTCCAGCTGTTTCTGGCTTTCAAAAAGTCCCCTTCTGTTTGGTCCTCCCTGACTTTTTTCCTTCTTCTGCTCTTGCCTGTGCATGCTCAATGCTTTAACATCAGCTAATATTTGATGTCAGAAAACTTGTCTCAGCTATATGACCAGGTTTAAAACCTCTATATATTCACGAGAAAACTTGGAATGTGAATTTTCCTCTTCAACAGTCTGTACACTAGAACTAAATCCTCATCAGAGGTGCTTGCCTTTAAGGGCAGCAGTGGAGATAAATAGGCTCTGAAGCAGAAATGGAAGGCTCACCAGTCGTATTCAGTAAGTGAGATAAGATGGCCAGATCAGTGGAGTGTTTCCTTGCAAAAATCTTTCAAATTTCTCTTAAAAAGGGCCCTTTTAAAAATTAATTCCACTGCGGTTTCTTTTGTGTCATTTTTAAGTTACTACTTATCATTTCTTTTTGAAGCAAAACTACAAACAGATTTCCATCAATTTCTCTCAGAAACTCATTTTCTGTTTCGTGCTATGAAGTTCACAAGAAGTAGGGCTAATTTCCCAACCACTGGTTGCTGTGCACTTGACCCCATGGTCACAGGGCCAGGCAGAAGTGCCTGCAAGACAGGGGAGCACTGGTTTACTGGTTTGGCTCAGCGCAAGACAGGGAAGTGTCCAGCTAAAACGGGATGGAAATGGTCGGAGTGTTTCCTGTTTCTCCCCACAGAGCAAAAGCCGGCCCTTAAAGCATGACCAAGAATGAGAATCAGGCAATGATCTTTGGTTAAAAGAGAACCAGAAAGGGGGTAAATGGAGAGAAAGTGCAAATGAGAAGACACTGGCCTAGCTGGGAGAAAAAGGCTTTGTTAGGGCAACAGTTTGGAAGGAAAATCAGTGAGATTTGCGTTTAGACACGCCTGACTATTGAAAATGTGATTTAGTGCTTTTCAGGTGGAAGAAATTAAACTCTGGTTAAGTGGAAGGAACAATTCCATGAACTACTTGTAATGAAGTTAGGACACTTTGTCAGTCTTGACTTTCTGGAAGCAGATCTCAGCCTCACAGGCAGCTTCTCCAGGGTCCACAGCCTGGGGAGACACAAGCAGGAGACAAGGCAAGGTTTTGATGGCTCCTCTGTGTTACTTTCTCAGAAAGGAGCCTCGTAAATGTTCGTAGATGTTGCCATGGGATTTACGGCCTGTTTAGAGCTCGGGGTTATGGTACATTCCCACCTCTGAAGGCAGATGGATCATCTTCACCAACGAGAAGAGAAGGGATGAGATGAAGCCCTTCAGCAGAGGGAGAAATGAAGCGAGGCCTTGAGAGGACAAACTTTTGATACTGCACAGAAGGCAAGTCCAGCATGGGAAAGGGCAGAGTCTCCACCAGGTCCTGCACCACATGTGAAACCCATCAGGGTCACCGTTCCCATGGCATTCTGTTGTCTGAGCCATAACGTGGCACCCTACAGGGAGGGAAAGGCATCCTGTGGGCAGGGGGAAGAGCTATCTGTGCTTTTAAGAGGTTGGCTGGGAATTAGGGGAATACTTTATGGTGGTTACACTCTGAATTTATCGTTTCCTCCTCTTGCTTTTTAGTGTTCTCCTGCCAAATTACCTATGGTTTGTCCCATAACTTCCAGCTGCCCTGTGGTCTGACACGTCCCAGCACCACCTGGGACACATGAAAGAACACAAAACAAACAATCTGTCAAAGAAGAGAAGGGCTGCACTGCGGAACGTGGATTCTCTTCTGGACCCAAACCCTAATTATCCAGACTCTTGGATCAGGATTTAATAGATTTGCTCTCATGTCATAGGGCAATGGTGACATTGCGACACAGATCAGAACTTTCTTATTCCAAAAATGTGACTTGGGCACCCTGTTTTCAAGAAGGCTTTTGGCTGTGAAGTTCAGAAAACATCTACTGCCTATCAACTAACATCTCTGTCTTACTCCTTAGAGGTGTGAGCTACTCTGCACTCATCTGTTCTCAAGAGATAGAAGAAGGTTCATCCTCAGTGTCTCCCAGAGCTTCAGAGCACAGCAGGACACATACCCAGAAAAGACCTTCTGGTGCTTCCCATTGCTTTCCTGGAGAAGCTAAAACCAGGTCACATATAGCTGCTTATAAAAAAAATAATTCTGTTCTGTGAACCTGCTGGCCATTCTGTACTTGCAGGTGATTTGTTGCCCCAGAGTCAAGGGTTTGGGAACCTTTGTAAAATATTTTTGGAAACCTGGCCACCTTGTGTGGATGTCTGGCCTTCAAAGCAGACCCTCAGAATAAGGCTGTGTAGGCCCAAGGGAGAAAGTCTACTGGTAGTAGAGAAGAGAAGAGAAAATAAAGCCTTCTCCACAGGTGGCCCTGCTAACATGACCCTTGTTTCAGAGAGTCGCTCAGGGTTTATGGCTGCTTGTCTGTGTGTCCTGGAGTCTGTCTATGTCTTTATCTTTATTAAGGCCTTTTCTTGTCCAACAGGCTGTGTCTCCCTGTGTCCCTCTGCAGCTGACCCATTCCTCCTTCAATCCCTGTCTCTTCCCAGTGGGGAGCACAGGAGCTGGGGCTGCCATGTGTGGACTCCCAGCAGAGCAGTTCCCTGCCACACGTGCCCCTCCAGGAGCAGAAATGCCAGCCCAGCAGTGGGAAGGAGCTGCCTTTTCTCACAACTGCCCTGCCCAAAGCCACGTTCCAGCAGTTCCCCTCAGTGGCTCTAAAATAATTAGGAGGTTTGAAGTTTCACACGCCCCGGCAGAGAGAGACAGGACAACTCATCCGTTCTTGCAGCCCCAGTGAACAACGCTTTGGAATGATGTGGGGAATACTGAACTTGGCAACCCCTCCACGACCTCTGCCTGAGAGTAGGGTCATCCCCAATATCCGGGGTGGATGCTGGTTGAGCTCATGTCCCAGTCCCTTTGGGAGCAGAGCAGGGAACCCAAGCGTCCCGACACAGGGCATCGCCTGCCAACTCAAGCATTAAACATTAATCCCGGTAGGACTTCCACTCCTCTGTCTCTGAGGTGAAAGCAGATTAGGAATTTGATCTCCCAAGATTACTGCGTGAAAGTCGCCCTTGAATAGGCTCCCTGCAGTCTGTCCATCTCTTCGGGGTTTTGCCTTTCATTAGATGTTGCTGCCCTTCGAGCTCTATTTATTTCTCTTTTTTTAGGTTTTCTTCTATGACCTCCTGGAGGATTGCAGGGGGACCTGGAGCACTTTCAAATATCCCACAAATCTGGGGAAACCCCAGTGGTTGTGCTACCTCCCTGAAAAGCATGGTGCCTTTGCTGTGGGACTCCACAGCCAAAGGAGAGCTCACGGGTCTTGCTGGGACTTAGAGGAGGCCAGAGCTGCATGAGAGAAAAAAATCCTCTGTGTGCAGGAGTGGCTCTTTTGCCCAGAGGGCAGGGTGAAGGAATAACCACCAGTGTGGTATAACAGGGCTCAGCTGAGGTGGGCGCAGGGCCAGGTCTGGCAAAGGAGGGTGGAGGGTACCAAGGTGTGGAGAGCAAGGTTTTCTCTCAGCCCTGCAGCCATGGGGACTCTCTGCTGTTAGGTGAGGCGGTGCCTCCTCAAAGGGGAGCCCATGGCGTGGGAAGAGAGAGCGTCTGTCCTTGGGGCTGCTCATCCCTGCCTGGTGCCTGCCAGGGCTGGGCAAAGGCAGCCACAGCATCTGAGGTTTGGGAAAGGCAGAGAGCTCGGCCTGTGTTGAAATGAAAAAGGGGGAAAAGAGAAAAGGGAAATTCTTTCCAAGGTCTGTTTTCCTTGGGATGAGCAGATTGATGATTTAGCAAGACTGCCTGGTTATTTTTCCATGTCGCTGCCTTTGGCCCCTTGTTCGGAGCAGCTGAGCCAGAGAGATGGGAAGGCAAAGCCTGGGGAGCAGAGCCAGGGCTGGGGCTGGCATTTGCAGGGCAGGATTGTATCTGCAAAACCCACCAGCAAGAGCAGCAGATCACGGGAGCCTCCTCCAGTGGATTTTTTTGTCCTCTGACCCTTGGAGCGAGCATTCACCAGGCTCAACCTCAATATGCACAGCATCCCACAGCACTTTCTGCTCTGTCCCAAAGTGCAGAAGGAACAACAAGCACAGGGAAATGGTGTCCCAGCCAGAGCCCTTCTCTCATCCAAATTCCTGCCTTTGCAAGCTCCCTGCAACCCCAGACTGTCACCATGGCCTTCACCCCACAGAGGTGCTGCAGAGCAGTGGAAGGAAAGTCCTTCCCTACCTGCCCACCATTTCAAGCTCAGCACTATCGTGTCATGTCAAAGCAGGTAGGCAGAAACCCTCACCCGCCTCCAGTGCCTTGGTTTGGTTCTGCCAGACTGGAAGGGATCAGCCCCTACCCGAAAAGCTCTAACAAAGGCAGGTCAGGTCCTCTGTGGGTGCCCAGCTCCCCCTGTAGCAATGAGTTGCTGGATGTGTGGAGAAGCCCCTCAGTCCCCTTCCCGCTGGGGCTGGCAGGGAGGTGGCAGTGCCAGGCGTGATGCTGTTTAATTCACAGTGCTCTCCTCCACCGACAGCACCTCTCGCAGGGATTGCAGAGTAGCCAGCATGCCGTGGTTGGATTGAGCCGGCAGATTTAATTAAGTTGCGATTTAATTACCTATCAGCATCCCTATTTAATAAAGCTCAGGAGGATTTTAATTTTGAAAAAATAATAATAATAAATGATATGGCCTGTCACCGAGCGGCAGTAAGGGCACCCGGTCCAGGCAGGAGGGCTCTGCAGGCAGTGTCCCTGTCCCTGTCCCTGCCCTGGGGGATGAGGCAGGACATGGCCAGGCTCGGACAGAGCTTGGGAGAGCTGGCACAGATTGCAGAGAGGGGAGCGTGACCCTTGGCAGCCCGTGTGATGCCACACACCCAGGGCTCACCTCCAGCCTCTGCTTGCTCGTTTTGCCTCTTCATACAGAGACTGAAGGGGATTCAGGAGCCCCTGCCCACTGCCAACAGCCCCACATTGTCCTGATCAGGATTTGTCATCTTTGCTGTCTGCTGAAGCCCCTCTGAGGGGAGGTTGGCTCTTGTGGTGGTTGGCATTTCTCTGGTGTCCTTGCTAGACAGCAAACCCAGGGTGTGGATGCTGCTTGGGTTTTCTGAATATGCTGAGACAGACCCAGTGGGTTATTTTAACCTGAGGTTTACTTTTGACTCACCAGATCATAATTAAAACTGTGTGTGATGCTCAGGGCCATCAGGATTTGGGGAGGTTTGGAGAAGACACTTTGGCTCCTCTCTGAGCAGTAAGTGACGATGTCAGGCTGTGGCTGTGCCCAGCATCTGGGAGCATTTCCACCAAAGATATTCACCCACTTTAGCACTTCAGCCATTATCTCCTTCCAAGCCCCTCCCAGCCTCACTAACCTGTACACAGCATTAATGGAACTGTTTTGCTGAGGATGTTTCCTAGGGGCTTAATTGTGCTGGAGGTTTTATTTCTTTTGGGCCAGGCCCAGAGCCCGTGACAAGCAGACGTGGTCGTTATCCCAGGGTGGGACTCACCAGCTTTATGTGAGCTCAGATGCCGGACGGGGACCTTCTGGTCTTCGCCGCCGGTGGGGACGGGTTTCTTGTTCTGCCATCTGTGTTCATCCTGTTTTCTGTTTTAGAGCTTTTCTTTAATGGGGACTCACCCGAGACCTCTGTGGCGTGCAGTGCCCGACTGCATCTCCCCACTGATGAGGATGTGTCAACACCGAGTTTAGCACTTCCTGAACTCTGATAAGTGTAAACACGGGATAAAGGAAGCAGTGCTTTAAGCAAGAAAAGTGAAGGAAAGCCCAAACCTTTCCCTAGTCACCAGCATCACACCAAACGAGACCTAGCCCGAGTTCTAAAATACCTCCGAGGGGATAATACATCCATATGTGCTTCCCACCTGCACCTGGGACAGCACATATGGCTTCCTCAGCTCTTGCTCTGGCCTCTAAAAGACACCTAGATTTGTGACACTCACTTTTAGACACCCCTCAGCTGGGCACAGTGAGTTCCCTCCCTCTGTTCCCCCCCAAAAAGCCACTTTCCAACAGGGAAAACAGCCGAGACGGAGAGAAACAGACCTTGATATTTCTATTGTTTCACGGTAACAGTGCCTGTCCTGAGACCCCAGGCCTGACAGATTGACATAACAGGTTAATAAGTGCTTTCCATTTCTCCTAAAGGCTAATTAAATATTAATCCACTTGGTGAGGTCAGCAAAAATAACAAACAATTGGCAGAGTGAAATTCGTTTAATTAATTCTCCTGTGGAGGTTTTTTAAGCATCTTCCTCCCCTGACAGACGACTGCCTCGGCTGCAGTAACCTACAGTGAAATCAGAACTTATTGGTTCTGGGCCTGCTTTTCTCAGATATTTAATTTTGTTGCTTTTGGTTTGCTTGTTTTTTACTTTCTGAATGCTTGTTGGGTATTGCCCAAGGCTCTAAGCAGAGGTGAGAGAAGAGAAAGAAGGGAATGCAGAAGTGGGGTGTGAAGATGAGGAAGAAGATGTTGGACAAAGCCTTCTTAGAAGGCTCCAACCTTCAGCTGCCAAAGACGCGAGGAGCAGAATCACTGCAGAGATCACGCAGCAGGTGCCCCTCAGCCTTGGTGGGGTGGGTGTGGGGTACAAAGGGTGAAAGTCATCCCAGCCAGACTTCAGGCAAGCCTTTAGGTGCCTTTCTCACAGCTGTAATCTGGGGAATGAGAGAGAAAGGGGAGATGCAGAAGACAGCGCAACTGGGGATCAACGAACAGCTCCAAGAAGGAACCTGGAGCCTCCTTGCCTCCTAGAAACACACAGTAGAAACTTCCAGAGGAAAGGGATTAAGAAAAAAAAGTCTTCATATGCAGAAGCTGCACTGACTCTGTCTCCAGGTATTTCTCCAAGCATCTGCATGTCTGGAGTAGGGTGTCCCCATGGACACCCCATGGCTGATTTCCCGTGAACTGCAACCCCCGCTCGGCTTTCGGCACAACAGGGGAAAACATCCCTGGGCATGGAGCCTTCCAGGCATCAGCCCAGACTTGGAGAGAACTGGGAGAAGTGGAGAAACTTTCTCTTGGTTACTGCTTTAGTTCCATGTTAATTTTTTATTTATCTGAAAGTGTCACTGGAAGGGTTTTCAAAGTGAGTCTAAAGTAATTAGGCACTCCTGCTGATGGATTGCACTGGAGAGACATGTGGATTATTTATTACAAAGTCACTTGCTGGAAAGGTTAGAGGCTGAGAAGTAATTATTTTTTCCTTTTCTTGCTTTTTTTTTT
>VZTA01000038.1:495322-542921 GCA_013398855.1 Mohoua ochrocephala | reverse complement strand
TTTTTTTTTTTTTTAGTGGTGGAATCAGCAGGGGAGACCAGCTGAAGTTCCTCTGTGAAATATTCCATCCTGCCTAAGTGCCCCTTTTGTCCCTTCTCCCACGGTAGCCAACGGGACAGGTCCCTCAGCAGGACGTTGAACTGGACCTCATGAAGCCTTCAGTGCTGGGAGCGTGTTTTGGGTTGAAATCCCTGCCCAGCAGCCACACTTTACACCTGGGAATCTCGGGGGTCCCCTCTCTTTGATCTCAGCACACCACACCTGCAGCCAGGCTCAGTTTTGAGGCTGCCCAGCTCACCCAGCCGAGCCCGGGAAGCCTGGGAGGGTGGCTGGTTCGCACGGCGAGCCTGGCACGCGACTGGTGAGGGTTCTGAGCAATACCAGGAGGATTCAACGCTTCCAGCAACCTCAGCTGCCTCCTCCTCTCCTGCCTTGTAATCTATGTCTAGGATGGGAATTGAATCCAAAGAAATGCAATCCTCGACCTTGAAAAACAAAGCCAGGCTTGGCGCAGTCTACCGATGAATATGCAACAGCCCTAATCAGGAATCCTTTGTCAGAAAGGGGATAATTGTGGCTAACAACATGTTAGTGTAGTGCTGGATCTTCAGGCTTCTAACAGCTTATAAAATCGGGATCCATTTTTGGAGGGAAAAGCCGAGTGAACAAAGACATGCTCAAGCAGTGAGTCACTGGAGAGCTCAGCTCCTGCTGGACAGCGTTAAAGTTGCATAAACCAAACCAAGTCCCGTGACACGCAGAGCAAGAGCCTGGGGTGGAGTCAGGAATTAGAGGGTGGTCTCGGGGGAGTGGTGTTGACACAGGGAAGTTGGGAGGATGGAGCTTTAACAGCTCTGCTCTGTTTGTGTTCTTTAAACAGTGCCCACACCATGGCGTCTGGGCAGGTACTGTCTCAGCTTTTATCAGGGGAGGGCTACTCGAGGTCCTTGCCAAAATAATTTTAAAAAAAATAAAAATGCTGAATAAACCTTTGCAGGGGTCAGTTTAGTTTTAGGTGAAAATTGTTATGAACTGCTCAAGGTGAGTGAGGAGCAGGGACCTGCACTGGAACTGGTGCTGAGGACCCCCCAGTCCTGTGCTCCCACTGCCCGGCTGCATTCCCAGCTGCCTCTGGCTGTGCATCAGCACATCCCGGGGAATACCCTGCCCGTGGTGTCACCACCTCGTGCCAGTCCTTCCAGACTTCCCCGGCGTGCCTGGCTAGGGACACAGCCTGCATTCCCGGGCCCGTTGTGCGCGGCTGGCCTCCAGGCCACCCAGGCAGAGCTCTCCTCTGACAGCAGCAACTCCTGGCCCGTGGTATTTATAGATCCCGTCCATGTCCTCGGCGAGGAAGGCATCCGTAATCTCTTACAGATGTTGGTGAGAACAAAGCCAGCCAGTGACTCGAAAGGCCCGCCCAGCAGAGTAATGGATGGAGATCTATTTCTTAGTCGCCTCTGACATTCCTCCCCCTGCATGCTCTTCCTCTTCCCCAGGAGACTCCTTGGGGCCTGCCTGGTGCTCCCCAGTGCCCAAAAACCTTCCCCTGGGCAGGCACTCATCCCCATTCCTAGCGGAGGGAGTCTCTAGAAACTGTCTTCCATCATCCCCAAAAGGGAGGGGATGTTCTCCTGAAAATCCCAAAAGACACACGAACAAAGGAGGAAGGGCACGGGAGGAAGATGTCCCTGATGAAGATGAAGCACAAGGCTCCTGCCTGGTGGGCTGGTTGCTCCAACAGGTACAGCCACACCAAAGTGCTCCCTGCCAGCCCTCCCGGGGCTTTGGGGTCAGGTAACATCCATGCCACCCACTGTACGTGCACATCTCCTGGATTTACTGCACAGCAGGGTGTTTTGCCTTCCCCTAAATCCTTGCATTACCATCTCAAGTTTTCTCCTCCAGTTGTCAATATCTCCTGCTTTGCAGGAACAAAAAGCTTCTCTGATCTCTTCAGCATCCTTTCGCTTTTAATTTACCATCTCCAATTTCCTCTTCACCCCTGGGTCAAAGCTCACACCTAAATTCTCTCTCCTTTACCTTTTTATTTCCCCTTTCCCTTTCTGGACCTTTTCTGTGCCTTCTTCCAATTTCCCTCTCGCCCTGCCCCAAATCCCGCCCTGCCTTCTGTGCAGGGAGGTTGGTACTTGGCAGTGCTGGCGCGGGGCCACCCGGCTGCCCCGGGGTCTGGCGGAGCGTGTCCTGTCCTCGTTTTCAGGTCAATGTCCTGTCTGCCAGGAACCCAACTGCTCGCCTGGCAAAAGCCAAGGTGAGAGATCTGATTAGGAATTTACGTGCCTGGATGTTGTCATCTGCCCCTCTGCCACTGTCCAGGACCTCAGTCCCTTCTTTGAGTTGCCCTGCGCAGGGGTTTTGGGGAGTGTCAGGAGCTGGTAGGGAGCAATAAACTCATGGGCTCGGAGCCTAAGCAGGTGAACCCAAAGAAGCGGGGGGATGAGCCAGCTCAGTGGAAAGTGAAGCACGTGGAGCTGCTGGACACAGACTTCTGGCAGCACCGAGGGAAGGAGGGGGGTGTTGGCTGGAGAGGTTCGGCTGGGAAAGCAGAGCCGGCTCCCGTCCCCTCTGCACTTAATTGCACCAGGATCTGCAGCCAAGTAACCTTTTAACGAGGGTCCAATTCGTAACACACGCATTTGCCTTGAATCATTGCTAGAAATAACTTGGAGGTCATATATCCCTGCCGACCACCTGCTGAGCTGGGCACAGTGTTCAGGGCTCACTGTTCCATGTGTTTTGGAGCCGTTTGGGAGTGCTCGGAGCAGCTCCCTCACTGGCACTCCTGTCCAGCCACACCGGGCTGCTTCTTGCTTGCTTTTAATCACATCTGCTGCGGACTCTGTGCAGCCCAGTCAGCCCACTACAGGCACCAAGCAGGTAGAGGGAAGCCGGCTCCTCCTCACGATTTGCTCGAGTCTCAGATCTTTTCGCCTCCAGTCCCAGACGCGTTGATGCCTTCCTCCTCACTGCAGTGTGGCCTCTTGGATGGCCATGCAGGAATTTGCATTTGGAATTTCCTATAATCTGACGTTGCTGCTAGGCCCTGACTGAAACTCAGCTGTGGGGAAGGGGAGCCCTTTGGAGACCACCTTGGAGGCTTCAGCTCCTTCCCAGTGCCAACCCCATCCACTGGGAGGGAGGCGGGATGGACAGACGGACGGGCGGGCAGGCAGCGGGTTGGCAGCCCTCAGCAGAACGGTGACTTTGTCCTGAGCCAGAGCACGACTGGCCAGGGCCCTTTTAATGAGTTACTCTGGTCAGGGCAGCCCGCTGAGACAATATTCACATTGATGCTCGGGCTAATGGCAAAACCGGCTTCCAAACCCGCGGTGGCCAAGGGAGGGAGAGAGGCAGCTGCCCACACGCAGAGGGGACTGGAGCCAGCAGCACGGGAAAGGGAGGCTGGAGCAAGAGGTCAAGCAGAGAAAAGGAGGCGCCTCTCCCATTGCCAACGTCCCCTGCACAGGGGACAGATCTCCCGCTCGGCCCTTTGCACTTACTGGGCTTTTCCCTTCCAGCAGCCCCAGCCCCTCTGGCAGCAGGCGTGGCTTGGAGCAGCTTTCCCTGGAAGTGGGGTGTCCCCGGTGTGTCCCCCACGCTGGGAGAGTGGCCCCGCAGCCAGCGCAGCCCTTGGCGGGGCTTTGTCGGGAACCAAACACAGTAACTGTTTAACGATTTAACTGCACTAATGAATATTGGGCCAGATATTTTCAAGGCCTGTTCAGACTGATTACTTGGAGAGCTGAGTATGTCTACCAATTACCCAGGCAATTAGGCAACTAATTAAACACTTACCCTCAGCTTCATAAACAGAAGAGAGAGAGGGAAAAAAAGGAGGGAGGGAGAGAGCTGGCTCCGGTTTCTGTGAAATATTAGCTGTCAGAAATTGCCGCTTGCAAGGGAAGGTGCACAAAGGCAGACGGATCTGGGCGGACAGAAAGACTGACAGCACGCACAGGGGAGCGCAGCCATCGGACCCCTTCAGCTTTGGCACTGCCAACAGCACGGAAAAGTGTGGAGCCACTGGGTCTGCCCTGCCCAGGCGGGCAGTGGGCTTAAGGACGTGTCCAAGCCATCATTCCCTGCCCCTTTCCTGCTCGCCTGTGACCACGGAGGCTGCAGAGCCAGAACTCATCAACACGCCGTCATCTGGCACGGTGCTGGAAGAGAGGTGCCAGGGAGGATGCTCGAGCCCAAGCACCCAGCGGCTCCTGCCCCGTGCAAAAAACACATGTGGTGAAAGGAGACAGCAGCAAGCTGCAAGCCAGACCCCTGGGAGAATTGCTTTGCAGTGGAGAATAAGCAGAAGTGGCCCCAGAGCGTGTGTGCAATAGGGTTTATGCCAGTTTAGCACATGGGTTCATCCTTTTAGATATTTAGGACCAATGCTGATCTCCAGCTCGACATCTTGCCAAGGGTCAGAGGGTCGAGGCCGTGCACAGATTAAATCCCACATCTGGCATTTGCTCAGGCCTCTGCTACAAAGGAGATTTATGTTAAAGGCGAAGCTTGTGTGAGAAAGTGAAGCAGCGTGGTTCCCTCCAGGTAAGGCCCAGAGGGTTTCACGTTGTGCTCCCCACCTCTTCCCTGCTCAGCACTGGTCCTGCTGTTCAAGGTCCTGCTTCCTAAACCTCTGAAAACATGTATTTTCCAAGAAATCATGGAAAGAATGTCGCTGGAGGGTATTCAGAAACACTCTAGGCTTTTGGGAAAATTTTGAAAAATAGCTCTTTCCTGGAAAAAAGGTTGAAAACATTGGAAAAAGGAGGAAATACTTTTATTATTTTTTAATTATTTTGCTATAAATTTTTCCTTTTAAAAATATGCTTGCCCCTTCCATATTCAGAGACAGATTTTGGAGAATTTGAAGGCTGCACGGGTGCTCGTCAGCCCCATGGTAGTGATATCCTGCTTGTAGTCTCAACAAACCACCAGCCATACTCTTTTTAACAAGTTTTGGAGATATCTGTCAACTTTTAGATGCATCCTGTCTTCATAACATTTATTTGTCCATCCAGGTGCAAACGCAAAACCAGAGCAGGATCAGAGAGATGCTCAGCGACAGATTATTTCCACATCACGACCACTGGGTTCTCTTTCTGGCTAGATGGGATCTTGCAAGAGGTAGATTTTGTGTAGTTTTGGGATATTCTAAGAGCTGAAAGGACAGGAGGAAAATCCTGAAGTCTCTCTGCGCTGAGATACTCTGACAGCATAGAGCTGTCTATTCTCTCTTGGTACTGTTTATCTCGATCCTGCCTTCTGGAGACCATAACAAGGTGGATTGGATTGCTTAGGGGTAATTCCAAAAGGACCAGAAAATAAAAATCAGCCTCATGAACACGGGATACTACAGAAGACACCCTGACAGGCTACATATTGGTAGTGTGGGCAGATGGACTTCATCTCGCTCGTGAATATTCAGGCGGAGACGCACCTTTGCTGAGCGCGGTGATGGAGCTGGGAGGAATAACTGGATGTGACACGCGGCTGATAACGCACAGATGGCACTTAACAAGGTAAATGAGTGAGCTGATGGGCTTCACTGGAGCCTTCAGACAAGGCAGAGATGGAGTTTGCTTAGCCCTGGAGTTCGAGTGACCTGGAGGTTATTCACAGAAGAGCTCTCGCTGTACCTGCTCAAATGGCACAGCTGGGTTCAGGGCAGCTGTAGCTGCCTATTTCCTCTTTCCAAGCCCTCCAAGACTTTTTCACTCTGGCATTGTGGCCCTTCAAAAATATCTTCTCTATTAACACATTCCCCAGGAGAGCTGGATAATCATTCACCAAGACATGTTTCATTTCTGGACTCCTGTCTCTTTGTTCAAGTCCCTCCACAATCTCCTTTCCCCGAGCTCACTTCTCCACATCGTTGAACTTCCCAGCTGTACATCCCTCACCACGCTGGGATACAGACAGCCCAACTTTGTGTAACGCCCACACTGAGTGTAACAATTACTGACTGCTCGGTCGTATTCAGATCTCATCTACTAAATCCACTTTTTTTTTCTTTCGGTTGTTCATTAATTTCCAAACCGTAAAGGTTTCCAATCTCTTTCTGCCTCCTCCCCTCTCCAGCGTCCTGAGACGTGGCCCTGCAGAGAGCTGAGATTTCCAAGGCCTTAGGGACTGTGGTGCAGCACTCTGGCTTGCAGATGTCCAAGTGACATGGACAAAAGGTCACTCAGCTGCAGGACACGGTGAAGCCCTGCTGGCCTGCTGTCACAGATGGGCCTATAGCAGCACTGTTTGGTGATGCCAGCTTCTGCCTTGCATCTCATTGGGAAACCACAATGGCTCCACCCTTGTGTAGGTGGAGCCATGGCAGAACTTGCTTGAGCTGGTTTTGTTTCCATAAGGAAAGACAAAAATACGCTCCCGGTAACAGTGGTGTCTCTAATGTACCGTGGGGCTCTCTTGGATTCAGGCCCACTGGGAGCAAGGAGAGTTTTCTCACTGGCTCCAGGGATGCAGGATTGGACTCTTAACTATTACTCCAAACAAAACAAGCTGTCCTGGTAATTGGGGTAGGTCTGCTCTCGCGCCAGAGAGTTGAAATGTTTATTGTGTGAGACATCAGAAAAAGGAAAGGAATCTGCTGGGAGCACTTGGATCGTTCCCGTAGAACATGCCCCGAGTCTCTGTTTGAATGCTGGGTCTGTGGCACGGAGACGGGAGCTTGTTTTGATAGTTTCTCTGCATTCAGAGGCATGAACACTTTACAGTTTTCTGTTTAAATGACCCATTTCTGAGAGCGGAAAGCAGCAGCCAATAAGCGCCCGGGCCCCTCCGTATGTATCCGGAGTTTACAAACCGTCCCCACCGATCCGTGGTAGTTAATGGACACTCCTGCTGCTTAGGGGGGCTGGAAAACTGTTCCAGGTGACTCTCGGCCTCAGCCAGAGACAAGTCAGTCCCCAGAGGTCTGAGGAGACACATGAGAATGAACTCAGCGTTTCTCCCGACGCACGACGTTGATTGATGAGGGTGCACAGCTCCGTCCTGCTGGCGAGCAGCGCGGCCGGGGCCGTCCGTGGGGGATGGCTGAGTCTAAAGGAACTGAGCACCCATGTTCACAATGAGCCGGCGCCAACTGTCCACGAGAGGCTTCCAGACATAAAACTGGCAAGCAGCTTGCAGGAGTTTCAAAGCCACACCTCATCTCTGCCTGCTTTGGTCACCCGCTCGCCCGTTGTCACCCGGTGTTTTGGCTTCAGCCTCCTGAGCGCATCCCTCCTTGGGGACCAACTTCGTTTTGAGCTGGGTCTGGTTTCAGAGTGAGCAGTGCACTGGCTCTCAGGAATCTGGAGCAGTGGTTCTGCCAGGAAGGCTGATTTTCCTTCTTCTTGTTTTTTCAGCTCCTCCCTGAGCTTCCACGGGTGATGGCTGAGGCTACAAGACACCATGAGTTGATCTAGTCCCATCTTTCTGCATAATACCAACTGCCAGAGCAGAAAGGTGGGCAAGAAGGTAGAGAGGAGGTTGTAGAACTTAATTCTTTTAGGAGTCTAACTGCTCACATCTGTCACCCTAAAGAAATTTAAACATGGCCTGAGGACTTGAGCTCCACCTAAAACCTTGTCCCTCCTCAGGGAACAATGATAGGCACATCTGAGATGTGGCTCCAGGTCACCCTCCCTGGGTGTCTCTGAGCTGGGCATGACGAATGTTCAGCACAGTAGCTGAATTGGAGCTGAGGCTGCCTGGATGTGGTCCTTTAGCCTTCCTCACCCTCTCCAGGAGGAGTCTGTTGTCCCACACCCCAGTGTGTGATGAAGATCTGCACACCATGCTGTGCTGCTGCTGAGGAAGGCTCCTGCTTCCTTTCTTCTGCTGGCAATCTCAGGGAAGGCTGGGATTCTCCTGAGGTAGACATCCTTGGACACCAGTAGTTTGATGTCTAGGAAGAGCTGGAAAACCCTTCTCTTGTAATGTGGTAAGAGAGCAGTTTCTCCCAGACCTCTTTCCCTGCTCATCCCAGAAGTGCTGAATATCCTTCTGTGGTCCTTCGGGTGGGCAGAGCAGAGCAGGCAGACCCTCCTAACGCCTTTGCCATCCCAGCACAGTGCAGGCATTGAGAGAATTGTGGGTGTCTCAGCATCTCTCTTCCCACGTGCTCTGCATCTGAGGCTTCCCGGGAGCTCCTCGTGCAAAGCTGAAAACATCTGCAAAAGCAAAGGTTAAGAAAGCTGCTGGGGATTCATGTTACCTCTCTCCCATGGGGACTCTGTGACTTCCATTCACACCACTTCCCGCATAATCAAAAAACAAACCTTGAATGCCCGAGAATGTAACTTTTCTCAGAGGAAGGAGCCACTGGTTGTAAACCCTTTGTAAAACAGCAGGTTTCCTGGTAAAACGCACTGGCTGTTTCCCAAGGGGGGGCGATGCTATCTCTACAAACCCAAGCATGATTCACAGCAGGCAGCTGATGCAAACAGATACCAGGGCAGGACTGGTTTGGGGTGAAGAGATGTTTGAAGCTGGCTCTGCCTCTGCTTTGGATGGTAGGTGAGAGCTGATCAGCTGCACTTTCATCTCGTGCCATCCTTGGAGGCTGGCAGGACAGCAGTGACTCAGCAATGGCTCAACATTGATACGGCCAGAAACAAACTGGAAATGGAAAGGGAAACACAATATAAATTGCAATAGTAGAGATAAGAAGCTCCCAATCAGGCCATCAAACCACGCACGTGCCACCAGGACGCTCATGGTTTTTCTTTCACAAAGACTGCCTTCGCTGGAGGCATCTGGATTCAGCTCCTACTGCAGGACATATGTAGGAGGCAAAATACCAGGGCTTAGAGGATGCTCTTTTAAAAGCTGCATACCCTTTTGTGTGTCTGCCATCATTTGGAGAGTTAGAAATCAAACAGGAGCCCGTGTCTGTCTATTTAACACCGGCCAAGCTGTGTCTGCATATGTATTTATACCCAATGCACCCTCCAGTTTCCATAACCTCCTCTCCGATGGTGCAACTGGAGGTGCTGTGTCACTTTTACCCTCAGTTCAGACAATGCCAGGAGATGTCTGTAGCTTTCTGTGACATGCAGAAGGAAAATGTCTGTTTATTTCAGCGTGAGCAGCGGGTTTCCTCTGGGATGCCTGGATTGATACCCTGCTATTGATTCCAGCGGCAGCTGGGACGGACGCAGGGCGCCCAAATACGAAACCAAGGGGAAGCATGTGCACACAGCACAGCTGTCCTGCTTCCCCATCCTGCCTGCAGCCTCCTGACCCCTCTCCTATTAACCACAACCCCCAAGCAGGGTGCTGGCAGGGTGGTTGACAACTCCAGGGTTTTGAGCAAACCTCCCCACCGGCCTTGGCCCTGGAGCTGCAGCCACAGCCGCTCTGAGCCTGCCCAGAGAGGGCATCCAGATGGGCTGGTGGAGCAGCTCCAGGGCACCTCTGGAGCCAGGGGGCTGTAGGCATGTGGGTCAGGCTGATTTCTGGGTGTTACACTCCTCCTCCCAGTCACTGGGCAGCAGCAAATAGGCAGGACAGGGAAGAAACCACCACAATTCAAAATGGACAAATGTAGGATTTTTTGTGAAGGGGGGATGCAGGAAACTTTGTTCTTTTTCTAACACTTCTGCCTGTGTTTATTCCTGTGATATTTTTGGTAAAGGCCTTGATGAAATACTAGTCTGGAGGGAGGGGAGAAACCTGTTTGAATGCTGCATTCTGGAAAAAAACTGGCGTAAAATAATAAATGAGGAAACAAAGTGACGTGCAAAAACAGGTGGGAAAAAGAGTGAACGTGGAAAAACTTCTGGACAGGTATTTTTAGTTCCCTCTCTCCAAGAGAAGCCAAATGGAGAAGTTTGGAATACAGCTCCCAAATTCTCCACAGTTTTGTGGAAGGGGAGGTCTCTGCTCTGTGTTTCTAGCACGTGTCTGTGACCAAGAGCCAGAGCAGCTGTGCCCAGATTTTATTTTCATCGCTCCAGTCTCATACCTGCATCAAGGTGTTTCCATTCCTGTGTTTTCCTGGTGCCTTGGAGGTGAAGTATGGCAAAGTTTATGGAGAGCAGGAAACAAATTCCCCCTGGAGTCTGGAAAGACCCTATCATTTAAATTAAATGTTAGCCTTTGAGAAGACAAAAAGAGCACTGTCTCCAACAGAGCTGCCTGGCGACATGGCGAATATTTATTACAGTGCAGGTAGTTTAAGAAAACAGAAGCTTTTCACTGGAGATTTGGATCTTCAGCCTAAATAGGAGCTTGGACTGCAAAGGTTCAGTTGCTAATTAAATCTAAGTTGGACACTGTTCCATAGAGGGCAGATTGTAACTATAAGAGGATGTTAATGTGGATTTTAAATATTTATTATAACTGAGGTAGGTTATAAAAACAGACATTCTTCCTTTCAACACTCTATAATGTCAGATTTAGAGGTTTGTCTCGGGCCGTGAGTGATTTCCCAGCAGCTGTCAGGGGCTGGAGGGCAATTTATCACCCTCCCAGTGAGAGATCTCGCCGGACAGTAAAAGATTAGCACTCTGATTTATGGCGCGCAAGGAAAAAACAACGTTGTTCGAGCGGGTGCCTGGGTGCTGATTTTCACACACCTGTTCCCAGTCCAGCCACACGAGTTGATGATTTCCCTTCTCCGGCGGTGCCTGGTGGAGTTGAGAATCCCCCCGGTGCCACTCCAGGGATGCTGGGCTGAGCGGGCAGGAGCCCACGTGGGCAGCAGGGCTTGGTTCTGAAGGGCTTCACAGAGCCAGGCATGGCTTGAAGGTTGTGGTTCCTGGTGGAGCTGGGGTTTTTCTTGGCCGGGGCGTCGTTGAGGTGAGCTCCATCCAAGTTGGAGCGGTGGGGCAAGAGCTGGCAGAGGTGCACAGTTCTGCAGGAAGGGAAAAGTTTATGAAGGACCAAACAGGGAGTATTTTGTCCCTGGAAGCTGCCTAGGCCCCTGGCACTGCCCCTTAAGGGCATTAAGTACCACTCCTAGCAGGTAAGTAAAGCATCTCTTGCTTCTGAAGAGCACAACCCCACGAGGGTTAAAGCCCTTTCCTCAGCCCTGCGGGGTGAATCTGCTTTGAACCACGATTTCCATGGCAAAGTGGGAGAGACCACTGGCACTTGCTGCTGAAATGTCCCATCCCATTTGTCAGCTGTCAGCTGTGGGCACTGCAGGTCTCATCCACCTGAGGTGACCAGAAAAATTACTGATCTCCCATGTCACCTGCACAAGTGGTGGGGTGTGAAGAGGTGAGAGGGATGCCCCCAGTGACCACCTCGCTGGAGCCTGGGATGAGCCTGGTGTGGAAATGTCCCTGCTTCGTCCACCTTGGAAACAGTGTGACTATAGGGGTATGGAATGCAAGCCCTGGGCAGAGATGGGTGTGCACCCAAAGGGAAACAAATGGAGGTGCTTTCACTGAACCCAACAGAATTGGGTGGAAAATTTCATTCAGCAAAAAAAAAAATCATGAAAACTGTGGCTTTGTGCTGAAAAAAACCATTTAAAACCAAGTAAATTCCAGAGTTTTTGAAGACCGATCAACATGTGTCGAATCATGCTCTGATGGATCATCTCTCCACAAACCCAACTCCATCTTGTCATGAAGGACACACCCAACTTCCACATGCCTCAACTTTTCATGCTCCTGACACGCTGCAGTGCTGGACCTTGATGCCTGGGCCCAGTCCTGCTTCCTTCCTCCCTCAGCCTGGGGTTTATCGATATCTTCACGTACTTTGTGTCCCACATCCTGCGGCATGGCTACACTTGTGCAGCTCAGTCAATTAGAGGAGACCGTGCCATCATCTGATTTGGTTTGTTACTCGGGGAAGTGGCGGTGGAGACAGGATTGATTCAATAGCCCGAGATGAAGCTTAGATGGGGAGGGATGCTCGAATAAGGGGCTGCGTGTAAGTGTTAGTGATTGGTTTTAAATCAGTTTTCCTTCGCTCTGGATTTCACGTGGAGGGAGGGCTGGTACTGAAAATCCTCTTGCTAGAGAAAACGTGCTAAAAGGGCAATTTACTCACTCCCTGCGTTGCCATCCAGCTCAGCAGGGCTCTGGAGCTGTAGGAGGCCTTCCAGTTAAACACTTAGAGTGGAAAAAACAACTTTCAGGTGTGGTTTATGATGTAACAAAAGCAGCTCCTGTGGGTCTGCCTGGTGCACAGCCATGGCCAAGAGCCTCGGCAGGGCTGGGGTGGCAGTGGCTCTGCTTCGTGGGCATCCTTCGTGGGAAGGAAATGTCTGGGACGGCCCAAGGTTTTGCAGCCCTTAGTGGGAATGTGTGTGCAGGGGAGGAAGGGCACACAGAAGGGTTACTCCTTGGGGTTTTCTCCTAAAAAGAGTGGCAGAGGGTTTTGGTGTGGGCCTCTCACAGGATGGGAGGAGGACGCTGTTTCTTGCTGAGATTTGTCTCCACTGGAGCCACAACAACCGGATTAAAAACCTCCATGAAAACATGCATTTAAAGAAGTGAATCTTGCTGAGCAAAATATGACTCAGAAATCCAGGAAACAATCTGATTCCCCCTTCCAGAAATGGCCTGGTCACTAAACCAAAATGGTTTTAAATCAAAGCTGCCAAAGAATTCCATTAAACGGGCTGAGCGGGAGAAAAGCGGCTGTGTGCAGCAAATAACTGCATTAGCCACACGGCAAAACAAATATAACAAAAGCCCCCAAACAAAATTACATTTCACAATTAGGAAATGAATAACTCTTTAGACAAAAGCAAGGCAATGGAAAAAAAATTAGCATAGACTGACGCTTCTAATTGTCTTTCTTTTAGCTCCTCTGTTCACTGATCCATCCAGCAATGATAAAGGCATTAAATTTGGTGATTATGTTCAGTGTTTCTAATGACAGCGAGCTGCCTGGGACTCGACTGGCAGTGCTCAGGTGTGTGCTGGAGGGAGCTGTGTCTCCGCACCACACCGCGGTGTGCACTTGGCTGCACAGAGGAGGTGAATCGAGGTAAAGCATCTCAACCACCTCCATCCGTAGCAGCTCTGGCAAGAGTCTTCCTCCCAAGCTAGGGCAACAATCTGGAGTGCCAGCAGAGAGGAAGACTCCTGCTGCAGTCGATTCTGGGTGCCTTCACCTCTTGTGGTGGCCGTGAGGCCCTGGAGGTGGAAGCCCCTCGCTGTGGGAGCTCAGGGCCAGGCTCTGTCCCGGAGGTGCTGAGCACTCTTGGGCTGGGCTGTCTTGTGCACAGCAAGGACGCTCCGGCATCACAATTATGATTCCTCTTTTTATTTGTCTTCTCATCTGTAAGAGCATGTTTCCCCAAAGCACATCCCCAGCTCCTGTTAGCTTGGGCTTGCTTCTGATTCTGATCAAGTTGGTACTTATGGCTTTGATTGAGGCAGGCATGTGATCTGATTATCCATATGTCCACCGGGGCGCGTGTCACAGCTTGCCTAGCACATGGCAGTGCTTATAATATCATTAACAATGTCTGAATAACAACTGTTAGTTAGAGTCAGCCTTTATTATCGCATGGGGCTTCACTGGGTTTCCTTTGATTGTTATTTTTTTCCATCTCGTTGTGAGTGCCTCCCAATGCTGCAGTAATGAAAGGCAAAGGGATGCAGCAACGCCTTGCAAAGATGCTCGTGATGGCCTTGGTGTGGGCGGGAGGTGGGATGTTTTAAACAACTGCTCTCCTCCAGGGCATGCCTGAGTTATGTGACCCAGCTCTTTGGCATCTCCACTGCTTCCAGGTGAGGTGAATGCAGAGCGAGGCCTGGTGACCAAAAAGGGGCTGGAACTCCTCTCTGATTGAATTTAAATCTTTACCACCCTGCCGTTCTGCCAGAGAGAGGAACTTCTCTCTGCCTCTTTGCAAGGTGCTCGAGTCCTGGCTTGGGCCTTGTGCCCACTGCCAATGTCTCTGCTCCTGAGGGAGTGATGGGGATGCTGCAGCCCGTGGGGACATCGCATGCAGTATCAGAGCCAGCACTGGACACGACTCCTCCTGAGTCCAGTGGTCGTAACCATTGCTCTGCATGGGGATTTCCTTCACCTCTCTCCGAGCTTTAGCAAGTGCCTGAGCTCTCATTACCACCCTCAGGTCAGGAAAGGACACTCCCAGCCCTGGGAATGTCCTGAGCATCAGGGGAAGGGGAGCAGGGTTTGCCCTGCATCAATGACATGAGTTTTATGCCTCTTCCCTTTCAAGTGTGTGCTCTGTGATGTATTGACCCGCTGTGTTTTTTCAGTTGTGTTGTGGTTTGGAGGAAAACAGCTCTGCTCCTGTGAGAGAGGCAGCTCTGAGCTGGGTCAGCCTGGGCAGGGTGAGCTCTTAAAACTCTGCTGCGAGCCACGATGGGTGAAGGAGAGGAAGAAACTCTCTGTGGTGCAGGAGGATTGTGGAGCTGGTTCCGATCACTGCCAGCTTGAACCGGCAAAAGTCACAAAGCAGACCATGGCCTGGTTCCAAGTCCCTTCTCTCACTCTGCAGTGCTTCCCAAGGGCTGGGTTTGCCCCCAGCCTGGGCTGGAGGAGAGGCAGGACAGAGGCTGACATGAATATCCTCACTGAAACGCTGCCCACATTGCCCCTACACTGGGAAACTCCTCTGTGTCCTGAAAAGGCTCCATTCTCACGTGGTTGCTGTGATGGGAGGGGATGCATCCTCATCCTCACATGTGTTCCCTGTCTGCTCGGAGATAGGAGCTGCGAGACATCGGCCACCCTGTGCACTTTGTTGTGCCCTTTCCCCGTGAGAAGCCCCATGAATTCCTTTCTCTCAGAAAACAGCCTCAGCACCTGTATTCCCCCTCCAGCTGCCCTGGCATGGAGCATTTCCCTTGCCAAACTGGCCTTGCTGGATTCAGAAAGAGCCAGGACGGTGTGACACACTCCCACCACCCTGTTCAGGAGCATCCTTGGCTTCTCACCTCCAGACTTATCCCAGGATGGAGAGACTGACCTACCCACAACCCTGAGAAGGTTTCAAGTGCTATTCACCCAAATTTTCTGCCCTTCTCCTCCCGTTGTGCTGCCTTCTTCCCAATCTTCCCAAACTCTCCTTGCAACTACTTAATTTTGACATGAGCTTTTGAGAGAAAGGGCACCAGTGGGAGTGAAGCTGGAAACGTGAGCCCAGAGGGTCTGGAGAGCTGGTGCCACAGGCCCAGGCACGGTGAACGTGACCACACATTGATTTGTACGTGCGTGCCCTGAGTGCAGCCATCCCAGCCTCTCCAGCGAGCAGAATGCGCTGTGTACTTAACTAATGAATTAAACAACTATAATTAATTCTATTTATAAGATGCCTCTAGGTGTATTTACAACAAGAACAATAAAAACAATAACGCATTACATGATGCCAAGCAGCATTAGTTAATGCAAACGAGAGCGCGGCGCAGCCAAGCCCCAGCACTGGCTGCCCTGTGCCTCCAGCCTGGCTGAGCAGCACTGCCTGGGCCCCTTCTCAGTTTTGTTTTGCTCCCTTCAGCTCTGATTTCAAGCACTCACTGGCTTTTCAACAATGTCCTTTCTATTTTTTCTCTTGGAGAGGTCATTTAAATCTAATAATCTTCGGTTGAAAATGGCTCTTCCCATCTCGTCATATCCAGACTTCACTGGGCCGGGGTGTCCATCTCAAGCAGCAAAATTTTCCTCCCATTCGCACCCAACCCCAACCAGTGCCCCAAAAGCACCAGGAGAACTCAACAAAGCGGGGCCGGAGCTGCCAGAGGGCAGCAGGGCTGGGCAGCCATCGCGGCAAACCCTGCACCATCAGCAGCCCCACGGCAGCGTCCCGGTGCAGGGACTTGCCCACAACAGGTGGAGATGCAGCAGGAGCACTGTGGGAGGAAGGCAGAGACAGCTGTCTCCTGGGACAGACCTCACAGGCCATCAGGGTTTGCAGGAGGGATTTCCTCACGTTCAGTTTTACCACCGCATTCTCCTTCTGGTGGGATTTTGGGCCGGTGGCTGTTGTTAGCTTGGCTTTGATCATTCGATGGCAAGGTTGGGGTGAAATATTCCTCCTGGCCCTGCACACCGACTCTCCAGGCGAGAGCACATGTCTGAACCTTCTGATGGCTGTTAGACGTGGTTAAACCAATACTCTTTTTATTATTTTTCTGGCAATAAACATATGGGCTGTAACTCTTTTTGTCAGCACTCCAAGAAGGATTTAACACCTTCCCCGTAGAGGACAGCCTACTGATTACCTGCTGCTCTGCTGGGATGTCTGCAGCCTGTCTTCCCTCACTCCAGACTCATTTACAAATCCAGCATGCCTGATTTCTGGGGGAGCTGCAGCATTTTCCTCAGAGCAGGCACGCAGTGGTCTGTGCTCCAGGAGAAGATGCACGGGGTCAGAGCCTGAGCTTGGAGGTTGCTCACTCTCCACTTGCTGTAGCAGCTGGGGAAGGGGCTTGGGTGCAGCAGAGAGTCTGTGCCTTCCCAGGGGTCCCTAGAGGATCCACTGTGGGTCGTGCAAGGGACTGTGAGTGTGACCAGGGAGGGTTTGATTGTCAAAATCCACCTTCACTTAGTTTTGGGTTAACCCAGACCACTCCCATGGTGTTTTCCTCACCCTCAGTTTCTGGGGCTGCCAGTTATCGGTCTGTTGAATGATGGGGATGAGCCATTAATGATAAGAGACTCTAAAGATTTGTTGTTGTGCTTTCAGCTGCTGGGTGTGATACCTGCCTGCAGTGGTGCTCCTGAGAGCAGATTTCCCCTCTGAGACGTGCACCGTGGAGAGCTGAGCTCAGCTCTGCGCTGGCTCTCTCTTGCCCCCATGTTGTATGGACTGAGCTGATAGCCAAGATATTTTGAAGGGCCGAGGCTGCAAGATGCCAAGGCAAACCCACTTTAAACCCATGATCTGGCTCCCTCTGGTCACCACCAGCAGCAATGGGATGTTCTCCCCCGCAAGCAGACCATCCCCAAAGGCTGTGAGCTCCCCACCACCCTCCTCTGCAACCCCTCAGCAAGGGAAGGCTGTGCAGAACTCCCATCCCTGCTTTCTTTGGCAGGGATTTCCTTGAGCCTTTCAGTTTTGATAGCTCCTCCTGGCACATGGCCAGCCAGTTCCATGCTCCTTTTTGCTCATCAATCTTTTCACCAAAACATGGTGATATACACTGTGATATACACTGAGAAGCATCCCCACGGGCTCCCAAGACAGCAGACAAATTACCAGATTATTTGTGAATTTTAGCCACCCGATGGGAATTCAATGCTTCAACTGTAAACGTGAAATCAGCTACTTCCTACAACTTCAAAACAGGGAGCTGTTAACAAGTCAGGTAAATTAAACAGCAGACTCTCTGCACTAACAGGCAGAGCTGTCAGGAGAAGACAGATGCCTGCAATCAGCATGGAGCTCAGCCCAGCTCCCCACTCCTGGCTTGAGGAAGAAAGCACTGACTTATTCTGGAGCAGCTGCCTGGGAAGTCCCTCCAGGAGCAAATCTTCCCCCCTGCCTTTGCTGCCCTTCACTGGGATGCTCTTGCACAAGCCCAGACTGGGCAGTGGTGCCAACCCATGGTGGGCACCTCACTCCAGCATCCTGCTCCATTGTGATGTTGGCCCCCGAAAGTCCTTCAAAACCAAGCGTGCGAGAGCTGCGGGAGGAAAAACCTTCAGAAACTGTGCTGCGAGCACAAAATGGCTTTAAAACCTCACCTTGCCAGAGATCAGATAGAGGAGGAACAGTGCTCAATCAGGGATCAAGCCGGAGGTATCGCTCAGCTGAACAAAGCCACTTTCCCTGCAAAAAGCCATCAAAACCAGGGTTACAGGGGCTCATCCTCTCCCGCTGCACGGGGATCTGCTAAGCCAGAGCGTAACTCTGAGTGCTCCCACGCAGAGAAACTCTTGACAAGGGGAAAATGCAGCTGCACTCGAATTTGTTAGGTAAATTTATTATGGATAATTTAAATACACTACAGAACTTAGTGTGCCGTATGCACCCTTTGATAGGGCTCCACAGTGCTGTAATCAACTAGTGCTGACAATGGGAAATGCAGATTTATTAATTCTCATTTATATATTGGCTTAAATACCTTAGAGTTAAATAAGCAGATTTTTTTTTTTTCTAATTCCCCCTTCTTACTGCATGGCAGATCAGGTTAAATTTCTTAAGAATTGTCACCGGCATGAACCAATTTATATTGCACTCTTCTGAAATGTGAAAAGTACTCACAGGAAATAGTATTTTGGGGGGTGAAACTAAAAGATATCAGGGTGCGAGATTCCTTTTTTCCTTGTCTTACCTCTCGGAACAAAGTTGGTAAAGAGAAGCATATGCCATCCTTGCGCCTCCCTCGGAAGGTTCTTTGACGGCTTGTTTAAAATATTTATGTGGGTACAGAAGGAATTACTCTCAGCTTTGTGTCTGCAAACAATTCCCAGCAGTATACTGCAGGAGGCTTTCAAGGTTTGGGCCTTTTTTAAAGTAGTTAGGAACCCTTTGCATAAATGTCATCTGATTTTATTGTTTTGACACTTCTGCAATGATAAATATTGTTGCTGAAAGTCAGCAAAACAGATGGATTGGCTGCCTTGGCGGATTTTGTGAAATCTCATGCTAATTAAGGGACTGTCAGGCAGGAAAAAAAAAAAGAAAAAGAAAAAAAGAATTGAGATTGAGATACTGCATTCGCTTGTCTGACTCGACACAGAGGGAAAAGTGCTGCTGGGGCTCGAGGAGCCTTGACGGGCTCACACCTCCTTGCCCTCTCACTCTCCACTCAGAAACCTCACAAGGTTTTGGAGTAATGTTGCCTTTCTCTGAGCTTTAAAAGGAGTAGATGGTCCCAAAAAGTGTTGGGAACTCAGTGATGAAACGGGAGGATGGGAAGATGCACTTCCATGTGCACCTTCCTTGGCCATGCCCATCAGAGTGTACGCCCACAATGTCAGGACTTTTGCAGACCTGGGGATGAAAAAGCATCCGGGGATCCCCCTGGGTCTGAGAGAACAGGCCCAGGAGAGGTCCCACCACTGGGTGGGGGGGAAGGATGCGGCACCTGGTTGTCTTTAACTGAAACAGCCACAACAATCAGTAAAAAGTTACAGGCTGGCACAAAATTGATTGGTTCTAGGAGGTAAAGATTGAAAAACACCGGTGGACTCAAAGGGCTGGTGGGAATGAGGAGGACCTGCCCAGGGTTTTGTTTACACTTCCAGGTTCCCACCATTAAGCAGAAGAGCTGACAGGATTGTTTTCCTTCCAGCAGCTTGAACTCATCTGTTTGTCTTCATCTCTGTTTGCAAACAGCAGCCCAGGGCCAGCTTTGCTTTCACTTTATCCTCGGCGGCAGAGAGAGCTGCAGAAACTGGAGCTGCAGCCCATCCACTGCATGAGGGATGGGAAACAGCTGAGCAGGGAGAGCCCTGATTCCCTGAGGATTCCAGGTTAAACAAGCCCAGTGTGGGACCCACAGGCATTCACAAGCCTCCCAGCCAGCTTGGGAAGAGGGTTAAAACACAGCCAAAAATGTTCCATCGCTGTGGCCTCCACACTTTGCCAACCTTCTTCATGTGAATGGGCAGAAGGATCCTGATTACATCCTTGAGGATTCTGATTATCCTTGGTAATCCTTGATTAGCTTGATGCTCTCCTGAATATGATTTTTTTTTTCCTGAGACCCCTGAGCTATGCAGTGTGGGACAACAGAGTGCAGTGGACCGGTTGCTGGTCTGGGATCAGAGAGTAGTTGAGTTACAGCACCGGGTCTGTCACTACTCGTTGGCTGTGTTAGAGACAGTTCATCAAGGATATTAATGGTCTTTTTCATCATTTCAGCCTTCAGTTGGTTTCTCCCACAGCAACTTTATATACATCACCAGGGCAAGCAGTGTTGACAATAAAAATCCAACCTTCCCCAAAGGGGAGGGACCGTTCATCACCAGGTGCCGCTGCTGTTCCGGGGACACACATGGGTGGTTGGAAGCGGGTCATGGTTCATCTCTCTCATTCCTCCCAAAATCTTCCTAAGAAGGTTTTAAAGGGAGCAATCACAGGCCTGTATTTGTCTCACCATTCTCAAAGCCTGGAGAGCTTTGGTGGGAGTCTCAAACCTCTGGGTGTCTTCTCCAACCAGGGCACCGAGTGGAGAGTTCAGAGAGCAATTTCTCCAATCCAAGAGGGAATTGCTCACCAGGATGTCCCTCCACAGCTTCCAGCCTGCTGTCCCATGGTGAAAAAACCCCACAGTGGCAGAGTCCACTCCCCCACTCCAGCTTCTTCCCCTGCAGCAGCACCTCTCCTTCCCACATCCACAACTGCCAACTATTTCTCCGCTTCTGCGGGGGTGTCCCAAATAGCCCCCTACTTGACTTCCTCAAGCTATCCAACTCGAAAAAGATCTTCCCACTGACATCCAGGCTCCCTGCCCCTGTACATGGGTAGAATCCTGTCACTGTTTGCTCAGCAGCATCACCCAAACACCCCCAAAATGGGCACCAAGAAAAGAAAGCCCAACCGTTGCCCCTTCATTTGTCTCTAAGCATCTCCCAACCCTCCCAATCTCCAAAGTACTTGGCTTTGTAAGCTTGGCCAGATCTTCCTTGGCTTTCCTACTGATCCTGTTGTTGCATTTTAGGCTTCCTTTTAATTTAAAAAATCTCATTGATATTTTGCACCTTTTTTTTTATTATTATTATTTTTTTTATTTCCCAGGTTGCTAATATTCCTTTCAATGAGCCTTGATTAATGGCTGAAAGCTCAGGAATATTCCTGGTATTCACTTAGCCAGAGCAATTACACTGCAAAAAGCAGCATGAGGACCCTGGGTTGACATGCAAATAGCCGTGTTACACAATTAGTTGATGCACAATTAATTGGAATAATGACAAATATAGTCAAATAAGGCTGGATTTGGGCTGTGTAAATCTGAGGCGTACCTTCGGGTTATACAATTAAGAGACGTAAGGAGACAGCAGCAGAATCCTTCAAGGACAAAAAGCCTATTCCTGAGAAAAACGCTTCTCTCTTTAGATCCAACCTGGGGAAAACTGGCAAAACAAAAGGCAAAGTGGCCTGAATGTGACAAAGACAGGCACATGTCCCTTACCTGTGTGGGCTTGCACTGAGAATTACCAACGCCAGTCAGGGCACCTCACCCTGCTCCTGTCCAGCAGCACCCAGGACCCTGCACAGGGCTCCTCCACCCCAGTCTCAAAGGCTTGGAAAAGGCCAATCACCCCCAAACCTGCCCAAGTCTCACAGGACACCTTTACTTCTGCTTCTCATCCTTTTTTATAACCCAAGAACCACCAAACTTTCTTGGAAGAAGAAGGAAAAAAAAGAAAAAATCCCACTAACATCTTGCACAGCATTGCCCCAATGGTCTCCACTACGACCCACTAAAAAGGAGGATAAACTTTGAATGTTCATCTGTCAATTTTATTTCCCTCCCATCTGTTTCTCCCTGGTTTGCAAGCCCAGAAATGGGGAGAGAAGGTGGGATGCAGACACTTTTTTTTCCTGCAGCTGCTTCGGAGCTTGTCTTCCTGTCATCCAGGCCGACAGTGGTCTGTGATCCACACAATGCCCAAACCTGCACAGCCCCATGGTAACAAAATAATTACCCAGCAGGCAGGGAGCACTGAGGGCTTCCTGCAGCCACAGAAATGGGACACGCTCGTCGCTGGAATGTGCGGAGGACGAGCACGCCTCAGGGCGCTCGCAATGTTCATTTTATTTTATTACTACTTTATTTTCCTGTCCTTTAGAAAACTGCTACATTAACCCCCAGATCTTGATATTGAGCCTAGCCGGTGTTAAAAGTTTAATTACTCTTACTGTTAATTGTGATGCTTGCAGAGGGCGCCTGCCATCCAGTCCCGGCACGCTTTGATTCCCTGCACGGTTTCAATGATGGGTTGTATTTTGGGGATAGTTTTATGTCCTCTGATGATAGAAGCCCCTGATGGATGCTGGGTGTTGAGACAGGTCTGAGAGCATCCCAGGATGACCCCAAGCAAGGGCCTTCAAACGTGCAGGTAAGACAAGAAATCCTGGAGGTGTCCTGGTCCAGTGTGCGCTTGTTTCCCTCGTCCCTGTACCTCGGCCTATGGCTCTGGATGACCACTTCAGGTTTTTTCCTGGTCTCTTTTATTCCTGCTGTTCTTGCACATCTTCCCAAACATTTCTATTCTCTGAGTTCTCAGTGGACGGGCCTGCAGAATGGACCTCAGCATAGCTGAAGCAAATTCATTCAAAAATTGACTTAATTTACAGAGAACTTTCCTGCATGGTTCACCAGCTTGTGATATTCTGTCTATTTTCAAGGCTTTAGACATCTTCTCCTGTCTTGATCAGTAGCCTTACTCCATTGGTTGAAGAGGGAATTAATCGAACCCTATAAAACATTCTCTATGCTCAGTCTCTTACTGGGGTTCTATTGAGAAACAAATGATCCTTTAGGACTTAAATCGATGTTCCTTGAGCCAATACCCTGCACGTGATTTCAGCGGGGTTTGGATCAGCTCTTTAGCATCCACATTATTACAGTAAGTGTTCTTTATCTAGAGAAGATATTTAGCCTTGAAAAACCGATCAGGAACGTTTTAAGCAGCCAGAGACAAATTCTGCTTGATCAGACGTACAACAATGATTGATGGTAATGGAAAAAAACAAACGCTGTAATGATGATTTACTCGCCTGTCAAAAAAAATTAGTCATCCTAGAATTATGCCAAGCTTGTGTGTGCGTGGGGACATGGGCACAAACACGCGTGTGCAGGGCCGTGGTGCATCTGCCACAGCAGCACCTGCACGTGCTCTGGGGCTGGGGCACCACGGCGACAAAGAGCCTCTGGCACAGCAGAAAACATCATCCACGAGGGTGGCAGCAGCGCTTTGCCGAGGGATGACGAGAGGAAGCATCTAATTACCAACGTGTGCCCCGTGAGCTGCCGCTGGCGCGTGGGGAAACACGCGGAACACGTGTGCCGGGGCCTCGTTTCACACCCCGAGTTAAACCAATCTGGTCTGGAGCGTGGACAGTTTGAACGTATTTCATCCCAGGGATTGTTGGTGGTGTGGAATGGAGGTGATTTTGCAGGACCCCGGTGCCATGTATGTGCTGTCACGTATTTGAAATGGATGTGCCCTGTATTTCATCCAGTATTTATTTTTGCCAGCTGAGCGGTGGGGGTTGCTGCTATCAAACGTTTGGGTTCCTTGCTGCTGGTCAGGCAGGAGGGCCCTTCGTGGGGTTTTATTTGTTGGGGTTTTTTCCCTCCCCCAGCACAATTTCAGGTAGTTTCATGTCATTAATACTGGTTGTGAACCTCCCCTCACGTCTGAAACCAGCATGAGGGCGCAAGAGTGGGTGAGACCATCCCAAGATCTCTGTTTCTTTACATAAATCAAATTCTTTTACAATCCTTCAACATAACACATTAAAATATGCCTGTCTCGCCCGCTCTCTCCCGGCAGCTCTCCCGGATTGCCTGCGAGAGGAGTGGAGACCCCTGGGAATTGTTTAGCAGCGATTCACTGGGTCAGTGTATTAGAACAGACTCAAGTCTATCAGCCAGATGGTGACTTCAGAAAAAAATTGACACACCATTTCAAACTGATTTCACGCAAACCCTCCTGAGGGGAGCCAGTGGGAATCCAGCAATCAGATCTGTTGTGAATAAATATTACAAAATTGTCAATTACAAAAGGGATGTTTAAAATGTTTGACTGATTTAGAATCTGTTCATTCCTTGCCTTATGCTTTGATGATGGATCTTTCAATATCACTGACTGATTGCTTCCCTTGGCCAGAGAAATCTCAGGTTTTAATTTTTTTATTGGGAGAAGTTGCTGTGCTGCCTTTCCAGGCTTTTATGGTAAGCAGGCATCTGAGATAAAAGCTGAGCCAGGTACGATTTGGAGCATGATGTCTTCTACAGACAGTGGCTTAAAAATGAGCATTGGACTTAATAAGGCAATCAGGTCTGAACGCTTTCAAAGCTACACAGGACCAAGATCTCTCACGGGTAAATTTAATCAATGTACATGCAAATGTCTGCCTTTGCAGAGAGGAGAAGTTGGAATACTCTTCCAAGAACCAGTTATGCATGCTCATCAAGTTATGTGTTCAGCTGAAAAAGTTATTTGCCTGGTGTTGAAACTCAGGGTGGAGGCAGTTTTTGTGCTTCTGCTCCCCACGTGGCTGCTCTCGATCCATCACTTTCTCTGGCCTCGTTGCTTTGTCTCGAGCTGCACATCCAGAGAGGCCATCCCCACCTTGGCAGGGCTTGCTGAGCCTTCCCCATCCTTGGCCACCCTCTCCCTCCAGCAGACCAGAGCTCACCGGTGTTTCCTGGGTCCATTCTGGAGCAGTTCAGCTTCCCCATCGCAGGCACTTCTGTTTCCAAGAGATCTTTGCTTTTATCAGCACTACTGGACCACTCTCTGCTTCCCTCTGATGGAGACCAGATCCCTGATGTGGACACTGTTCACTCCTCTTTCTTTCTTTTTCTATCTCTGAGGTGGTTTAATTTATTGTCCCAGGGTGGTATCACCAGTTGTCTCCCTCTCTTTAGATCTTCATATAGTAGACAGTAAAGCTCACCTCTGAGTGAAACTCTTGTTCCCACAGGTCTTTTACTGGTCTGTGCAGGTCAATCTCACCAGTCCTTCACTCCCACCAGATGGAGAGATGATCACTAGAAAGAACAATGAGGCATAAATCAAAGTTATTCCACAAACAGGATTTCAAAAGGTTTCTAAGGACGAAAATGAAATTTATAAAGCTTCATTAGTGCAGTATTGTCTAATTGTATCCAGATTGTAGGAAATTTATTGATTTATAGAAATTAATATGCTATGTTTTCATCCTGGATTTGTCTCAATTTCTGAGGGATTACAGCACTTTCTAGTAGTCCTAAAATTTCTCCAACAAACAGATAAATCTCTCTTCTAAATAATCCAGATTCCAGTCCTTGTGTCTCCAGATTATATCTACAATTCAGCCATCAGCCTGAACCTGATCAGGGCCTGGAAGGACCTTTCTCAGCAAATATTTGTCCACCTTTTTAGAGACCGGTTTGCCCTCCTCGGAGGCGCTCTGGATGCAAGCAGTGATGTGAGCTATTTGTATTGCCTTTCCCTGAGCCCTTGCTCCCTGGGCAATGGTCACAGGCAGCTCCAAAGAGGAAAGAGCCATAAAAGCTGATATGTCTGCCCAGAAGGGATGGAGGATGATCTCACATCTGGGTGACACCTGTGCTCTCTGTCCCTCTTGCTCTAAATACCTGCTGTCTGTCAGCACAGCTGCCCTGCCTCTTGCTGGAGCGGCCCATGGTGCTGGGGTCATGAAAAAGCCTCTCTGCACCCCCTCTTGCCTTGGGAACACACCACCCTACCCAGTGTAGCTGCAACCCAGTGCTGTCCTCACTTCTCTGCAGCCCAGAGACAGCGTCACTGATGCACCAGTACCCCCAGTCCTGGCTTTGCCTCTCCTGGAAATTGTATCTGGCTGCCCCTCCAGCAAGGCCTGGGGCAATCTCATGCCTTGCAGTGGCAATGTCATGGAGTGGCAGCCCTGGGAAGCTGAGATGGGCTTCCCTCCAAGTCCCTCCAGCGCTGGGTGACGTCTCCTTCCCACTCCCTTCTCAGTTCTTTGTCCCTGTCCCTGTGGTCCCCCTGCCACTGATGGTTCCTCGGGGTAGAGGAACAAACCAAAGACAAAAGTGCACATGATCCACGTGGCTGTGCCCAGAGTTTCCTTGCTGAGGTCTGAGACTGCTCCAGCCTGTTCTGGCCACCGAGTCCCTGCTCTCCCTTAACGCCCTTCCCAGGCGCGGGAGAAACTCTTCGGTGCCACCAGGACTCTGACATCAATCCTCTGCAGAGCTCCTCCTTGCCAGACCTCTTGGTGGTTCCCCAAACTCCAGGCCCCCCCTGTGGCCCTCGAGCTCTGTCTCCACACCCTGCTGCCGTGCCAGCACACAGCACTTCAGTCAGCATCCAGCCTGCCTGCCTGGGAACCTGCCTGCTGGGGGGAACCGCTGCAGACAGACACCCAGGGACAGCAGATAGAGTTGCATGGTCATTATTTCCAGGAGCCTCTTGATCAGTGGTATGAAAGGCAACAACAAAGGTCATCCTGAACTTTAAACTCAACACCGTGCCCCATCCCCCCAGCAAAGCACTTTCCACCCAGGCAGTAAATCTTTCTGTGATGAGAGAGAGAGCACCGTTTCCAAAGAGCAGGTCCTTCCCAGACATCGACTTCAGCAGCTGAGCCTGTGTTCATTCAAAGGACAGACACAAAGGTTTGGTTCTGAAACTTTTAGCTCAGCCTCTCCCTCCAGTCTCTACACCACCACAAGATGCTGGGTGGCCTGGTCGTGCACTGGGCTGTCCCTGCAGCACAGAGGGGCTCAGGAATGGGGCTGGCAAGCTTCGATGGGGTGTGCTAGAGACACCCCAGGCAGAGGAAAGCTCAAGGGACCTGGCTCTACCTGCCACCTCAACAGCAGGGAGATGTGGATGCGGCATCAGTTTTATCCACCCCCGAGCTCAGGGGGATTTTCCATCCCAGGGAGCATTGGAGGCTTGTTGGGGCTGCAGTGTTCCCAAAACACTGTCATGCTTTCAGAGAAGTGTCTCTCCCTGTGGTGAGGTTTTTGCAATAACTACTCATTGCACATTGAGAGGGATCACTTGTAACAAAGAAAAACACCGAGAGAACAGGAAAGTAAGTCCTGGCTCCAGAAACAGTTTCACACAAAACATTCCTGCTTGAGTCAATAATATTGAGAATTTTTAACAAAACTGCTCCGAAATTTCCCTCTGAATGACCATCTGAAACCACTTCTGTCAGCCACTGAAACTGCCTCACACCCTCTTAGGTTGTCTCTGAGGTTCCACACTCTTCCATGCTCTCGCTTTTTTTTTTTTTTTTTTTTTCCCTTCCTTCCCTATAATAAGATTTATTATTGGGTTATTCTTCATGGTATATTAGCCCTTAGCCAGAGTCGGTGCTGACAGAAATGTTAGTCATTTGGGCTCTGCTTAACCTGCTAAGAAGAACTGAATTTACAGAATGGGACGAGGCTTTTTATGATTTCATTCCAGAGCCAAATCAGATAAGAATAATTATCCTCTCCTGGGATATTAGGCAGCACCTCCCCAGGACCGGCAGCTGACAGCTGTTTTATTGGTTGAGTCACTTGGGTCTGGAGTCGAGGATTAATTGTTCATGTGTCCGGGTGGCTCCAGGAACAACAGTGAAGGGTTCTTTCTGGAGATGGGAGATAATTTATTTTCAATTGTTTTCATAAACATGATTTCAGTGGACAAGGGGAATTAAAAATAAAATCGCATAAATAACTCTGCTCCCACCACTCTCTGCATTCGTTGTTAAACACTGGCTCGTGCATTTCAGATCTGGGGGTCTCCAGCAGAAAAAAAATGTAACATCAGAGGGGAAATACAGTCCTTCCAAAGCAAGTTCAAGTCCACTTTGTCACCAAATGTCCTCTCTGACCAGCCCACGAAGGCAGTGCCCGATGCCCACCCGCGCCCTTCCTTGGCACCCACCCCCAAATGCTTTTATTCGGAATTAATTTACTCCTGCCTATCACCTGCTTGAGATTATTCTAATGATAATGGCCTCGATCCAAAGCAAATTAAAAACCAGTGGTGAGGCTTTCCCTGACTTGAGCAGCCTCGCACTCGGCTGAGCGTGGCTTTGCCGCAGCCACCGTCTCTCCCGGGTGGCAGGGCCTGGCTGTCCCCTCCCTGGGACCCATGCTGTGCCTCTGTGCCAGGCAGAAGGGGCCCAGGAACGGGCAGGGAAGGCGGTTGCCTCGAGCAGCAGGGGCTCGGGCAGCGCAGCGCCCACCGCCCAGCTTGTGTGCACAGCTCTGCCAGCGCCGGGGAGGATTCCTCACCCACCCGTCCCTGGGATGGCAGCAGGAATAAAAGCCCCCATTCTCCAAGGGTGTGCTGTCAGCTTTCTGCCCAACATCGCTTCTCCTCCGGCTCGTGGAAGCTGCCTGCCCATGGGTTGTGTTTTGCCTGCGTGCTGAGGAGGGAGAGCAACTCCAAGGGGGTTTTTGCTCTGGGGTTTGCAGTTTGAGCAGAGAGGGGCGAGTCCCCAAGTCCTCTTGCAGAGCTCACATCAGTGCTCCCTCAGTTCAGCTCACGCTGCAATTGCTGTGCCTCAAAACAGGGAAGGTGTTCTGAGAGAAACAGCCTGGCTGTGTGAGGGGAAGAAATTTACAACTGCTTCCCACCCTTCCTCCTCTTGACATCTTCGTGTTGTGTCCATATCTGTGGTACAATTGCTCCGGATTGCAAGGAGAGTTTTAAGTTCCTGTCAAGGAGAGGAAAAAGAGTCAGGGCAAACCATCCCCGGGGCTGGCTGAATGAATGGGGGTCTTGTGGCTCTGGAGCAGGGTGGGTCCTTGCAGTGCTGCGCCTCAAACCCAGGGAGCAGAGCCCTCCAGCAGATCGAGGACGTGAGGTCTTTGTGTGCATGGAAGAGACATTGGACAGTTTTCAGGCTTGGCACAAAGCGAGCAAAAGTCTCACTGAAGCCAACAAGCGTCTTTGCCCACTTCTGCCAGGGCTAACTTTGTCCCTGAGGCCATTACCCGGGGGCTTTCAGGCGCTTCGGGTGCACAGTGCTGATCTGTCAGATGAGGAAGTTATGAGGAAGCAATGGAGTGTCACGAAAGGATTGAAGAGAATTGATACGTGAGCCTGGATAATTATGAGGTTGCCAGTCCAGTGTCATTTCACGGCTGGGCTGGCTCTTTGTGGTGTATGATACCCATCAATGCAAAAATGGAAATGAAGATAAATGGGGCAATGGCAGAAGCAGTTAGATCTGTCTTGCAGGCTGACTGCCGAAGTTCCCTGTTGATTTGGGAACAGCATCCTCCATCAGCAGCAAGAGGTGAATTCGGACAGTGTGACTCCCTACAGCCAGCTATGGGAACCAGGGCAGGCCACTGAGTACTACCAGCTCACCAGGCTGAGCAATTTTAAGAAAGTCATTGGCCAATCTGTACTTTTCCAGGGTTAAATTGTTGCTCTGCTGTCTGCTTTGCCTGGTAAGGTGAGCGTCACAGGCAAGGTTGAAGGAGGACGGTGATGCAGCTGGGCTGGGAGGGCACCGGGGAGAGACAAAGCCATGGGGTGGAAATTTTAAGTTAGATAAGACATAACAGGAACTAAGACAGGGGGTCTTAAAAGACGTCCATGAAATAGAAAAACGTAGGAGAAGCAAAGGTTTGACTTCAGAAGAGGAGAAGAAAAAACTGTTTCCACACAGGAGAGAGCTGTCTGTGCTGTACCCGATCAGAGTCCCAGTAGGAACAGCAGAAGATGCTGCACACTAAAAAAACCTATGCTGGCTATAAATGGATTTAGGTAGGGAAATTTTTGTTCCATGTAGCAGCTACTCGTAGCCTGACTCTGTCTAGAAAACCCAAGGTAGGGGTGGAGGGTGGAGGGGGGGAAGCTCTGAGGATGGTTTTGAGAAACCAAGTGTTTTGATGGTGATCCCCAGCCCTCTGCAATGAAGAGCGATGCCAAACAGACGATGACATGGTTTGTTTGCAGAAGGTGGTGCCCTCACCATGCATGAGATGCCCAGGAAATAAAGGCTCTCAGACCTCAATTAGTGAGATTCCAGTGATAACGAAGCACTGATTGCTGCCTGGGATGGAGGAGAGCGAGACCTGATTAGGGGAGTAGTGGAGGGTGTCTCTGTAAACATGGCCAAACCCAGGGCTGAAGTGCTGGGCTGACATCACCCCTCCCTATTTCCCCCCACTTCCATGAGCTGAGAACATGTGGGGAGCTTCAGCCCAGACTCACTGCATGGTCTCCAGAGAGGGGACACCTTTCCTGACTCAGGAGATGGAGATTTCAGCCAGGAGAGAGGAAGGTTTGGGTCAGGCAGAGGAGCACTGCATAAAATACAACGGCACTGAAATCACCACTTACACCCCACATCCTGCTCAGGAGGAAGGGAAATTTGAACATCCTCCGAGTTCAGGACACTAAAGTAAGTGAGGAGCATTTGGGATCCTGTCTCACTCCTGCAAAGAGGAGAATTATTGAGAACAGAAGACAGAGTGTCCATATTACCAGCCTGGCAAACATTTAATACGAAGTCCAGCAGCTCTAGATAGTTCCTTCGTGAAGCATAACTAAGACGTTGACAAGAGATTTAAAAACTTTGTCCCATCAATGCAAGAAATTGGAAGTGGATGCAGTTTTATTGGAAATGTAAGGGATTTTTTCCATTTCTATGTTCAATAGAAAACTTAAATATTGAAAGGAAAGCTCTCTGGGGATGGAAAATCTCCTCCCGTTCACCCCATGGCAGACAAGAGGAATGATGGCTTTTCAAACCAAGGCTGAGACCTCTCCTGGGAGGAAAAACAGCAGGAAAAAGGTCAAAAGGTTAAAGCTTAAATTTAGGGGACTTTTTTTCTTCATTACTTTTAAATTTCACCCTTTAAGATAAGAATTTAATAGCACAAATATGGGAGATATTTCCATTTTCCCCATTAGGAGATAGTTGGACGCAGTGGATGCAGTCAGGGCTGCAGAGTTTCTCTCTCTTCCTGGCAGAGTGATGGTGGGAGGTTGGCGGGTTGAGGATGAAGAGACCTCATCCTCAGCAGTGAGGAGACCTCCAACTCACCTCACGACCTGGGAGCAGGTTATTCACCCTTTTCTGGTTTTCCTCCCATATAATAAAGGGTGCAAAACAAGCAACTGGAGCTGAAAAGGGCTGGCAAGTACTTGGCACGGTCCTCATCAGCAGAACTCGGACATCTCCGGGAGGTGACAGGACAGTGGTGCCTGTGCCTCAGTTTCCTTGGCTGTGGCAAAGCTGTGCTGTCCCCCCAAAACAGGCTGGAGCTGTGCTTATAAATCAGCCAGCTAACAGGACTTGGAGCTGCTGCAACGAAATCAAGAGGGAGAAAGTTGATATCTTTTTTTTCCCCCCCCCAAATCAGATGCAAACCTACTCTGCTCAAATCCTCCGCTCTTAATGTGGGACTCTGCCAGTTTAAGAGGGGGGCAAAGCGGGGATTTCCGATGCAAAATTCAGGACAGTCGAGAGGCAATGCAATAATTGTCAGTCCAGAGAGCATCCCGGTGCACATGTTCGGAGGATAAGAGTGTCACCAGAGTCTATTGTCTGTCCCCTCTCTGTTAAAGTAGAGATAAGGCTGGGATAAATCTCACTGGGACATTCTGCCCTATGATGTTATTTCATGCCACATCACCTAATAGGTGTATTTTCACACTGCTTGCTACTGCTGTGAGGCTCTGCAGCTCCTAGCCAGGCTGACAATCTCACTATATGGAGAATGGAATAGTGACGGCTAATTGATTTTACAGCAGTACCGAAGGACAGACAATGAAAGTACCATCAATTTAATCCACTATTTAATGGTTCCAATTTA
This sequence comes from Mohoua ochrocephala, assembly GCA_013398855.1. Lineage (NCBI taxonomy): Eukaryota > Metazoa > Chordata > Aves > Passeriformes > Acanthizidae > Mohoua > Mohoua ochrocephala. The sequence continues at coordinate 511,509 of VZTA01000038.1, read as the reverse complement.
GCCTCTGTAAATGCTCACTAAACTAATTTCTCTGGGTTCAGCAATCTGAAAAGCTATCATATCTCTAATCTCCTTCAATATATTCATCTGGAAAAGGGAATTTAGCCAATTCTGATGTGCGGAGATGATCTGTTAGCACAGTGTAAATGTTTATAACACGGCAATCTAGTTCGTTTATAAGGATATGAAAAGTTTTATTGGGGAGGGCACTGAAGTGGAACCACGGGATAATAGGCAGTTACCCAGCAGTCTCTGGGAGCCAGGGAGCGGGCAGGCATGCAGAAAAATACTAGGATTTACTTTAATCCCAAATTGTAAGCTAAAGTTCTGCCCAGTACATGATGCACCTGGGACTACTGGAACAAAGGATTGTCTCCCGTCCCTCCGTGACCCAGGCTTTCACGCTACACCATGATAGCAACAGTCATTTCATTTCCTCCAAGAGGCTGAAAATTAGTTTAGTTTTAGCACATATATATCTCCTTGTCCAACCAAGTTGCTAGAGGGGAGCTAGTCTTGAGGGCACTTTCTCTCCTCTGAGGTTTGGGGGTTTTGGGGTTTGGCTTTGGGGGTTTTTTACAGAGGTTGGGGTTTTCGTGGTGAAGTCTGGTTGCCCCCAAGTCCTGGACCCCACCCCTGACTGTCTCCAGCTGCCAGGATACCTCTGCTACTCACTCAGCTCCCAGGCAGCCCTGACACTCTCCTGAAGCCAAGGTGGAGTTTTTTCCCCAGCTGCAGTAGGAACAAGACCCAGTGACTTGTCTGTAGAGGGGAAAGTTCCCTTGAGGATTAAAGTTCTTCTCCAGCAATTCACCCCTACTTCCCCTCTCTTGGAGGAGGGCCTATCCTTGGTCCAAATCCAAAAACCAAAATCTGCCACCAATCCAGGACAAAACATTTCAGGTTTAGGTTTTGGGCCCCATGCAAGCATCATCCCTCCCTCTTTGTTGCCTGTATCCTGAGAAGAACAGAGACTGCTATGTCCTGGTTCTGCTTCCAGAAACTGAGGGGTGTTCCTAAAGCTGCTGTGGACACTGGGGACACGCGACAGACCATATCTTGTGTTTGAAATTTTAAAATTCCTCTCAGGGTTACACTTGCAGAAGGACATTCCGTTTTGGGAGCAGCTCAAAGCCTCAGAGTTTTGATGGTAAGAAGGACAAAATAAAGCCTTTCGACCCATCACGAGAGAGGGGGATGACAGTGAAATACTCTCTGTGTGTGGATTTTTGTTTTAAACATGATGCATATTCCTATTCCTTCCTCTAATAGCTGCCACATGCCAGCACACCTGCAGGAGAGAATCTGCCCCTGTAGACACAGACCTGCCTCTGTGCAGGGGCCATGTGGGAGTCCATCGCAAAACTCTTCATCCCCAGTTGTCACCACCATGCCTGGTTTGTCACTTCCTGCCATTTGGACAGGACCTGGCAAACCCATCCGGGCACCCAGGAGTGGAGCTGGCATTGACTGGCCCGGGCTGGCGAATGTCTTTCATGGAAAGAGCACTTCTGGACTGCAGTGGCTTTGTAGTCCAACCATCTTTTTTTCCCCTTTTAAATTCAAAGACAATTCCACAAATGAGCTTCTGCTTGATTAGTGTTTTAATGAATATATCTGGATACACCACAAGTCCACCAGCCGTGACTCCAGAGCCACAGGCGATGCTATCCAGATGCTGCCTTTGTGCTGTCAGTTCGGGGCGTTAATGTCAGCTACGCCAGGGGAGCGAGAAGGGCAATAGTCAAGGAATAAGTGTCATGTGAGACCATGATTTTCCATGGACTGAACTCTCCGGCTCCAGCACAGGCACTGCGAGGTCCAGATGGGCGATGAAAGGTGCTGGGCCGTGCTCCTGCCTGCCTGGGACCCCGTACTGGGGCAGCTGGGACCCCGTACTGGGGCAGCTGGGACCCCGAGCCGATGCTCCCACTCCGGGCAGCCCCTTTGCTGGAGCTGCAGCACAAATTACTTGGCTCCCGTTTTTTGGCCGCGCTGCGGATGGAGAAAGGGCTGCTCGCTCACCGAGCGTGCTCATGATCACTTTGGATAGGGAAACCCTGAGCAAGGGCAGGTTTCCTCCTGCTCCCTGGACTGGTCCCTGGAAAGGGGCACCGCACAAGATGCTTTATGGCAGCAGGGCACATTTTTTCCCTTGTAAATTATATTTAACATTCCAGAGAACTTTATTGCATTTGGTGTTAGGGTTTATGAAAAAATCTGTATTTAACTTCAAGCCCTGGTAAACATCTTTGCTTATGTTGTTATGTGATTCTTTATTTGAGTATTTCGATTTAATTTCACAGTTCATATACCTTAAAGTTTTGATTTTTTTTTCCCCTCCCCTCTCATTCAGGGAGAGCCAGGGCTGGCCAGGGGCTTGTTGGTCTCTGGTGAGCTCTACTCTCCCACGGGGCGGGCGATCCTGGGCTGCCACCTCCATCCCTCGTCCCTGGAGAGGTGCCTGGGTATGGGGAGCAGGCAGGAGACCCTCTGAGGATGGGGAAACGCTGCATCTCAGCCCACTGCCATCCTCAGCTCAGCAGCTTTCAAGAAGTCAGTCTTCTGAAATCAGTCATCCCTGGGAGCTCCCAGGGCTTTCCCAAATGGGAAATGCATAGGGCTGAATGCAGCTCAGCGCAGTGGGGCTGTCCCTAGGGCCACGTCTGAGCCAGGTGTCAGGAGCCCATCCCAAAATCTGTTGAAGTCTAGGAAAAGGTTTTCTGCTGGCACCAGTGGACTCTGAAGCAGGCCAACAAATGCACCTGTCACAGCTTCAGCCTCCAGAGAGGGAGGAAGGGGAGGAGGAAGAACCAAAAGGATGGCAGCCATAAAGACTGCAGGAAAATGTAAATATGGGGCTCAGTGGCAAATCTCGTTGGCCTTCAGGTGCCAGGGGTTGGCTGCCAAGTGTACAGATTATTTTCATAGCATGACACAGCTCGGTACCTTGGGTTTGTGCTGCTTCCACCAGCTCCATCCTTCTGCTCGTCAGGGACATTGTGTGGGAATCACGTGCCCAAATTCTCTCTGTGGCAAAGGGAAGAGATGTGCAAAGGTTTGTCCCTCTTGGGTGATTCATTAAAAGCTGGTGAGGCCGCCGCTCAGAAGACAAGCAATGGTGAACTTGGATAACGATGGGGATTTCTGTGGTGCTGGCTCTATTTAAAAGATCCACGTGTAAGATCTCTCTCCCCTATTTATGCACTCTTCCTGTGGGATTGTCTCCCTCCAGACCAAAAGGCGGCAGCACTTTGGCAGCTCAGATGGCCACAGCTGTATGTCCACTTCCCACTGCTATTTACAGAACCCCATTTTTAACCCAAGCCTGTGATTAAATTGTCTGATTGATGATATTGAGGAAAAAAAAAAAAAACAAACCAACAGGATGTAGAGTTTTTTCGGAGAGCTTTCCTTTTCACACTTAGATTTATGCTTCAATTTTTGCTTAGACAAAACCCAATGCAACATTGCTGAATAAACATCTGTTTTAGGAGGACCTTGTGGAGGAGAAGTGACCTTGTGGGCACCCGCCCCACCCCCCCCCACAGGCCACACCAACAGGACACAACACTTTGGTGGTTTTTGAAGAGATCGATTTTTTTGTTTTCAATCCTGTATGTAAATGCTGTGTACCGGAGATTTCCTATTTACTTCAGCCTGCCTGGCTCACCAAATAATCACTATTTGCATTTCGAAGGACTTTCCCACAAATGTGTGTGTCACACTGATACACAGCTTCATTTCCTTTGGATGCTCTAGGCCGTATGTTCCAGTCTTGAATATGAAAATCCTGTCTTGGAATGCCAAAGGTCTCAATAAATCCACCAAAAGGAAAACATTTTTTATTATTCTTGAGTAAAATCAAAACAGACATAACTCTTGGTCAGGAAATGCACCTCTCCAACGAGGGGGAGGTTAAACTACATCCAGAAAGGGTGAAATAAATTGTATCTTTGCCTTTCTAAATGAAGAGTCATACTCTACTGCGCATCTTTGTACAAAATTCCCATTGACACCAATTCCACTTATTTATTGATTGTTTTTTTATGTGCTCAATGCCATAGCAACGGGCTACATTCCATAAATTAAATGCAACATTGCATTAAGTTAAACTTCTCGCCATGGAGAACACGCACAGCGCCCAACCCTGCGCTGCTCCCGAGCGCTGATAAATAAACCAGCAATTATCCCAGGCCGAGCAAACGCTGGCAGAGAATTGTGAGAGGCACTCGGCTCGCACTTCCCTCGGTGGATGGGCACAGGCACCTCCACGTGCACACGAAATCACACGGAGGGTGGCACATCGCAGAGCAGGGCCCTCAGCCTGCAGTCAGCGGGAGCATCGCTTGGCTTGCTGCTGGTGTGATGCTATTTAGCTCCAAGCTACTCCTCACATGTGTAAAATTAAGCAAATGAGCAAAGAGAGAAGTCCTGGATCATCAGAATAACTACAGCTCGTCTGCATTTATGGGTGTCATTCATTTTAGTGACATCATTGCTCCATGGTAACGAGTATATTTTAGATTGGAGAAATAGATGGCATGAAAAATAGATTAGTTTTATTTAGATAGATTATATCATTATATAAATAGATAGACCACTCTATTTCTACTCATCTTCCACCTCCTGGTTAATAGGACGCAGTTTTATTTATAGATAGAGATGCAGGAAATGTTTCCATGTTAATGTTTCATAATTCTGTTGTATTCCTGTGTTTTATTTTAATGGGTCACCCCGATTGTACCAATCTGAGCTAGGTAATATGGTTGTGCAAAGAGGAGAGTACTTCGAGGTTGTCCAGATGGACCCAAAACTGGGAATGCTCAGAGAGCAGATCTCCCTCATGTGCTGAATGTGGGAGAGTAAGGACTAAATCTGGGTCCTGGAGGGACACCAAGGGGACTTCAAGCAGGGAATTACTCGTTTGGGTTATACTAAAAAAACCCCAGGGATTGGGAAGGGAGGGGATGAGGGAGCACACACATTTGTCTGTCCAGTCTGGGGCCACTAAGCAGCCAGGAAATGCCATGCTGTCCCCTTTGCATGGTTAGAAATGGAGAGAGACCCCAGGTGCTGTTGGAGGAAGGGTCCTGCCCCACTGGCAGGTCCTCTCCTGGGACTGGGACCCACAAGCTTCATCTGGTGGTGACAGCCCAACAGAACCCTGGTTTCCAGATGGCATTTTGGGTGTCCTGGGAACACGCCAATCTCATTTTCCCGGGGATGGCACAGGCAGCCCAAACCCCCTTCCCGTGCAGCCTCCCACCCCAAACCCCCCATCGCAAAGAGACACAACAGCACCTCGCCCACAACAACCCCACAGAGACCGAAACCACCGTGCAGGTGGGACAGAGCCTTTACTGCTCTACACGAAGGAGCAAACCCCAGCACCCGGGCAGCCCAGGCTCATCCTGCTCCTCGCAGGGTGCAGGGAGTGGGTGACGTGCTGCTGGCGCCTTCCCCACGCGGCTCAATTACAAGCAGACAAGGCAGTGTCACATGTGATTCACAATGTCGATTTCATGCTCGCGGTAACCATTTACGAAAGAGCTGCGGAGGTTTTACATTTGATAAGAAATCAAGAGTGTTTGTGTTTGTAAAAGACCGATCACGGAGTGTGACAGCTCCGAGAGATTGCTGCGGAGCATTGACTGCACGTCTGTAGTCTGTCATGGACCCATAAGTATTTATTTCAAACGCTGGTGGGTTGTGTTGTGATGGTGCTGTGGTTTGTTGGGGTTTGTTTTTTTTTTTTTTTAAACCAGGATGTTTGAAAATAAACTGTCAGTCTCTATTTACAGCTGAACAAGTAGAAAAGACGAGAGATTTTAGGTTAAATTGTCAGTTAACAGAATTCAAAATAGAAAAAAATATGTACAGCGCTTGCTGGTTTATTACCTGCTGGAAAGAGAGTATCGTTTCTAAATTTAGAGATACAGATGTCTCTCTTTCAGGAAACACAGATTGACTGTAGAGCATATTTCAGGTGCCTTTATCTTCCTGAATCCCCTCACCTCGCCTACCCCAGCACATTTGCATCCCATTACTACAGCATTAACTGGTAGGGGCATGGTGCAATCCCAGCTATGCTGGTGTAAATCTCAGCATTTTGACAGAAATGTTCTGGACTTTCCAATAGAGCTGAGTTTGCAGTCTAGCCTCTACATCCAAGGTCTGGCAGGGTTTTGGAGGCAGGTGGCCAGGGCCAGATCCTCATTTTGGAGACATCTGGGTTTCTTGAGAGAGCCCAGATACAAAGGCAACCCTCACTTTTACACCGAGTAGCAGCCTCTTGCACACTTACTAAATGACTTGTCCCTGCCCGAATTTCCGAACCTCTTCTCCAAAGGCAGGAAGATCCTACATCAGTTCTTGCTGACTTTTCTTGGCAGCTTCATGATGCAAACTCAGGCACCTGAAGCAGACAGATGGGTTTCAGTGCAAATTCTCCTGCATCCATACCTGGCTCCCCCCATTTCTAAATTCAAGTTTGCTGAACCTTAGCTAAATGAGTCCAAAAAGCTTCCTAGTCTCTGCAAGTAGCCAGAATAGGAAGTACTAATATATACTGGGACTAAGGCATTTCACATCAGTATGAGTAAGATTAGCCAGGAGCTTTCCCCACTGTGAGTGTCCAGCTCTTAAACACAATTAGGAGCCAGCTTTGAACTCTTAACGGTCAGGTATTGCCTCTAACTCAACCTCTGGCTGCATTTCAAGCATGAGCTTTCTCAAAACCACAGGAGAACGGGTGCTATCCTGCACTAATAAGTGCTTCATTTCTTGACGGGTGCTCTGGGTAGTGAGCAGCATCAGAGGAAAGACGAGAAGAAAAAAAAAGATAAATATAACATAGAACATTTATATTGGGCCAGGACTTGGCTGGAATGAATCTGAGCATCTCACAGTTCAGCGGAGCGATGTTGGTGAGCCTTGATTGATGATGTCTCTGTTTTAACGCACATAACAGTCTGCAACTGTGTTGGGAGAAAATCATAGAGCCAGAAGGAAATAATTCTGTGCTCCATCAAGTCATGGAGGTCTTGGATACCACTCTGGAAAGCCTTGGCTTTGTCTGAATTCCTCCAGTTTTCCACCCAAAATGCTGCCTGTAAATTCTGGCCCCATATTTCTGTTTCAGCTTCTATGTCCTTGGTGGAAAGGAGAGACACTGCATGAGAGCCAGGATGCAGTCCCACGGCCTGATCCATTCCACGGGTGGAAAATTAATTCAGATGGGTCAAAGGCTCATTTGTGATGGAACAAAAGTGCAACGAACTCCTTCACTGGGCTTGTTTTGGGATAGCTGGCATCCAGTGCTTGCTCTGCTGCAGGGAGGTGGATTTTTCTGCACGGCTCTGGGAGCCCGTGCCGTGGTGCTGCTCAGCTGTGCTTCAGGTGTGGTGGCTCCTGGGACTCTACCATGAGTGCTGTAATGACAGAGATGGTTGGGTTTTTTTTCCCCAAAGCTTAAGCTCTTGAAATCTTGTGAATAAGAGAACAATTTGGATTTCTTCCAAGCAAATTTCTAGTTCGTGGTTACGGAGAAAAACGTGAAGATCTAAAGCCTGTAGGCTAAGCAAAAAATATATATAAATATATTTAGGGAAAAAAAGAGAAAGAAAGCATTTTAAATTAATTTCTCAACATCTCGCACATCACAGGGCCATGTCATGAGTTTCTGACTCCGGCTGTTGGCTGCTGGAGGCTCGCAGCCTGGTAAATGCCTCTGTAAGCTAAGGTGCCTCTGCCTTTCTGCCTGAGATGTTGCTGAGCCACTGCTGAGAGCAGCTTCAAGCATTTCCTGCTGAGTTTTGCCCCAGGCACGCTCCCAGCTTACCTGGAACATCCCTGCCTGGCCACTGCTCCTCCTTTCCGTTCCCCACAGGAGTGCCAAAGCCAGCAGTGCTCGATGCACCACTCCAGGAAGGGATGTTAGCCTGAGTTACCGTGCTCATCCTCCTCACAGGGTGCTCCCAAGACCCTTCCCCTCTTCTCCATGGCTCCCAAGTGCACAGCTCCAGCCTGCAGCCCCCTGGCCAGCCCGCTCCCAGCACACCTGCCCCTCGCTGAGCTCCCTGCAACCAAGAGAGACCGGCACATTTGCTGTGACCGCCTTGTCAAAGGCCAGCATTGGAGCCTGCCTGTTTGCAAGCTGTGAATTTTCTCCATGTTTATCCCCTGGGGGGGTTGTTTTGTGGGTTTATTGACTAAATAAGGGTATTGATTTGTTAAGAGCCTTTCTTCCTCCTTTCAGTGGGAAATATTGCTATCTCTTTCTTCTTTTCTGTACTCCAGGTGAGAAGTTCTTTTAGTGACACCATAAATTTCCATCCCTGCTTTTCTCTGCTCTGTAAACAAGTGTTTGCCTGTCCACGGGGGTTAATTTGGTCACGTTAAATGCTCTGCAGATCCCTCTTGGGCTCTGCACTCGCAGACTTGCTCCGAAGGAGATCCCCACGCTCGCTGTGCAGGCACCCTCCATCACCCACCACATTTCTCCTGACACCCACTGAGAGCTCCATCCGCAGCTGCTTCAAGATCCGGGTGTTGCAACAGCCCACACCAAAGCAGTGCTCCCCAAAACAGCCGACCAGGATTTCCACTGGAGAAAAAGATGACCTGTAGAGACCGTTTGGGGGCTAACACATGATAATCACTGTGAAGAATGAATGAAGGTCGTATCATCCCCTCACATCTGTTTTATAAGGCGAGACACTGGTTATTGCTTGCCATTGTCATGCAACACTTGGATGTGCTGGTGTCCATAAATGCAAAAGATTTTGCTTTCCAGAAATTCATGGTCTCTGAAAGGTTCTCAGTTTTTCTGGATGAGCTTGGCTTGGACCCAGTGAACCCTTCTTCCTAAGGAGAAAGTGCAGGTCTCAGGGAAAGTGCACAGAAAAGTCATCTGTTGCTCATCTTTTCGGAGGTGTCTCCAGTTTTACAGACTCCTCATGCCCATGGGTAGGTTTCATTTGCCTTTCATTTCCATGAAATCCATCCAAAGTCCCAGGCACAAGGGGGAAAGAGGAATAAATGGTTTGGTTCACAGTGTATTTTCAACTAGAGTAGGATCATCAGCATCCTGGGTCAGATGAACTTCCTTAATCACACTGTTAGGGACCTTTCACCATGATCCTCCTTAGACTAATTCTTTCCTTCTCGAGATTACGCTCCAGCAGTGAAACAAACTATTTTAATCTCTTGGGATGACGGAAGAGATTACAACAAGTTCCATTAATCTCTTCCTTGGCTTAACTGTGAGCCATAGCGGGCTTTGGAGAGCTGTGGCAGAGCTGGACCATCAGCAAGGCTGCTTGGCTGGCTCCTTGTGCCAGCAGCAGGTGCTGCAACCAATCCCACCGGGCTGGATCTGTCCCGTCCTCCCCTGGGCCGCACGATTTGAGCGTCGTGCCATAAAGGAGTTAATTTTCAGAGTATTGCAGCACTGCACGAGCCCGGGGAGTCAGCAGGGAGCAATACAACCCCAAGCCCATGCAATGCTTGGAAAATTCACTCCTGTATGCCCACATCCCTCAAAAGCCTCCTGAGCTGTCGGCGTTACAGATCGCGGGGAGGCTGGCGGTGCCGAGACACAACCGCAGCCACTGAAGGTCTTACAAAACCGTAGGAAAGGCATCCCAGAAGGTGCTGTGTCAGCTCCGTTATTTATCCAGCAGCAGAGCTCCGTAGGCAACGGAAGCACAGCTAACGCAACACAGAGGCTGTGGTTCCTCTTGGGTATCAGCATCTTGGCCGTGATCTTCGCTCCACTGAACCGAGGGAGGAGAGGGTGCCCTCGTCTTGGCAATGCCAAGGCACAATCCAGTGACTTCATTCAGAGAGTCCCTGGGATAACATCAGCACAGCACAGTGCACCATCATCAGATGAGGGGCATTGGAATTGAATGAAAATACCTCAGAAGAGGAAGGAGGTCTGGTCTGGGCACCAGACTATGCTGTAGGAAACACCAGGGCTATATTTTCGTGATTAGAGCAGACAGAAATGCCAACACACTCCTGCAAAGTATTTATCCTCGAGTGTTCCATAGCAGGCACTCTACCAGGACTGATTTGGACACGGCCCAAATGCCTTTACACTAGAATTTGAATCAGTCACCCAAAGGTTTGAACCGTCCAGTTGAGTGGCATAAAACACCGATTACGCAGCCAGCGATTTCCACCCCGCTGCCCCAAGAGAAACCCCGATGTCTGATCCTGTGGGTCATGGTGGGAAACAGCAGGTAAAAGCAAGCTCAGGAATCCTGCCTGCAACAGCAACACAACATCTGCTGCACCAAACCTGCCTCTGGATTCTCGAGCCCGTTGCTGAGCTGACTTACTCCTGCCTTACGCCGGTGTGAGAGATGAATCAGGCCCTCGGTGTGCGCAGCGAACATATGTCCCAGCAGCTGCCGTGGAGCTGGGCTCGAACCCAGTTGTGCGAGCAGCAGGTTCGGCCGGGCCTCCTCAAACCCAGAGTGCCACAGAAGGGCATTAATAGGCTGTTTGGTGCATGTTGGGAAGCGCCTGGAGGATAACCGAACCGCGAGCAATAAACAACGCCGCTTTACAAAGAGCGAGTTATGCCAGACCAACTAGATAGCTTTCTCTTTTTTTTCGGATTAAATTACAAAATTAGTGGATGAGAAGTCTTACAGAAGATGTAGTGCATCCAGACTTCAGCAGAGCATTTGATATTGATCCTTGCAAAATGCTGCTTGAGGAACTAATCCGGACTGCCTTAGATACGGACATTAACAGCAGTGCAGATTGAAAAGCATCGGCCGGGCTGGAAACAGACAGGAGACACCAAGGGCCAGCAGCACTCTGATGTGCAGGAGCTGCGTCACAGGGCCAGCCTTGTCTCAGCTCCACAGAAATATGGGACGTGAGGTGATGGGGACAGGGCAATTCAACCACAGATTGGCCTGTAAGGACCCAAACAGGCACTTTCCTAAAAATATGTCCATAGGAAGTGGTGCCGTCACTGTTGAGGTGCTAGTCTCCTCTCCGCCTTGGAAATAAGGTGATCTTGCCCCAGGGCTGATTTGGGGCCAAGACAGCAGATGGAGGTCACCAAGACTATTTTTGAAGCAAAGAGTTGTTCGCCCTGGCCAAATCCCCACTGCAAACCCCGCCATCAACCTCCCTTAGCCTCAGGACTGCTCTCTCAAATATATACATTTTTAATGCTGTTTCATTTTTATGACAACTTCTGTTAATGAGGGCCATGGGCAGAGAAAACTTTGGGAAGTTTTGCTGTGAGTGTGAGAGGCAGCTGAGGCAGCCACGCTGGCCGGGGCTGACAGGGGTTGCCGCTCGGCCCTGGCGCAGTTTGGCAGCTGTCACATCTCCCTGCCAGACAAGGCTGACCTCGAGCCTGGGACCCTGTAGCAGGAAGCAAAACACATGTCTGGCACATGAGCTGTAGAAAAAGACCCACTTTGGTTGTCACCGGCAGAAAAAATGACACTTTCTGGAGGCGGACCTCCTCCTGATCATCCAGGCAGATCCGTGGTCGCGAACCCGGGTTTTGGCATTCCAACACAGCCACCAGTCTTTCACGAGGAGCAGACTTGCTACCCAGACTTTCATGGAAGGAGCAAATTGCAAAGAGGGGTTTGACCATCAATCCTTTTTAAGATCACCATTCTCGCTCCCTTGTCTCATCAAACAAGGACAACCCTCCCTAAAATCCCCCCGCCGAGTAAAGCCCATGTGGAAGACAACAGACGTTTCAGCCACAAGTTTCTTAGTTGTTTACCCTCCTGCTTAACCTCTGATTAAACTTTGGACTCTGGGTGTCTCCACCCTGCTCCCCCCTTTTACCCTGCTCTTCCAGTCCATATCCCAAACAGGAGCAGCCTGTCCCTGCCTCCTGCTCCAGCCGCAAGCGCCCCAGCCACTGCTGATCTCACCCAAAGCAATCCCTTTGCCATCAGGTCATGTCTGATCATGCCATTACTCTGATTATTTACCAGGTGTGTGTTTAAATCCTTTGATTGCTTCTGCACCTACGGAGATGTTGATAGTCGTGTCGCTAAAAAGGCAGGGGGAGAAAATTCAGTCAAATCAAATCAAATAAATAAATTCTTCTGCGTCCTGTTGGAAAAGTGTTCGATCCAGGCACACGAGCACACTTAGCAGGTCAAGCACTCAATCAGCATCCACTCTCCATGCTGGAAGCCAGCAGCCAGGGCGAGGTTTCGCCAAGCTGGCAGGAGTGGGATGGCACCTCTTGGAGAGGAATAGCCAGGTGGGAAGAAGCTGGCATCACCTGGGTCCCACCAGCCTCTCTACCGACCTCCACCTAGAGAAGCCATCCCTGCAGGGTCATCCACTGAGGCTTTTCAACGCCAAAAAGATGTCCTTTATTTAATCCAACTGATGGAGAACCTCAATAAACCCCCAGTTCTCATCATTCCCCATCCTCATGGTCCTTCTCAGGCACGTGCCAGCTCCTCCTCTACCCAAATACCCTCTTTGCACAGCCATTTTGCATGGCTGCGGGGTTGCAGCACCCTTGGGATACCTGTCCATCCTAAAGCCAAGGGGTCAGAGCAGCTGTGCCAGCCTTCCAGCAGCACCCCATCCCTTGTGGGGTTCACGTGGCACGCCGTGGTTCCTGCATCCTTCACGTGTGCTTCCCCTCTGCCGCCCATCTCTCCCGCTCTGGAGCCTGTGCTCCCAGCACTGGGACAGGCAAACATCATCTGATTGCTGCACCAGAGGCAGAGGGCAGCATGTGGGGACCAGGGAGGGCCAAATCAGGTTTGTTTCCCTGATAAAACCTGGGAAGGATTATGGTCTCTTTAAGCCTGTTTCCACAGCCTTCCGGCTCCCCGTGCGCTGACCCAGTCGTGTGCTGTATTAGAATTGTAGAGTAATAAATGAACAGTGGAGGGGTTTGTAATGATGATTAGGGACTGAAATTGGTTCAGATTTACAGTGTCACTCAGGAGCGGAGGCAGAGGGGGAAGACATTCTGCGCGGCCTAATGGATCCATCAACTCGTTTTGGCTGCTCGGTGGGCCGCGCAGGGTCACCAGGCTTTCCGCTGGCAGCACAAAGCACTTCAATTTTGTTAGGAAATGTATCAATTTAACTGACTTGAGCAGTGCACGGCGGAAAAAAAANAAAAAAAAAAAAAAAAAAAAAAAAAGAGAGGGGGGGAGCAGGGAAAAAAAAAAAAAAAAACTAATGAATCTGGACTCAATTTTCCGCCACACTGCCTCTGCGAACTGTCGGAAACAATGTCTGCGGTCGGGGTGAAGGCAGCGCGGATAGGCTGCCCGCGAGCCGCGGAGACGCGCTGCCTCCCGCCAGCCACCGGCCAGGGCTGCCACTCTCCTAACAATGATGTCATTAAAGGTAAATTGGCCTCTATTTCAGCAGGATGATAGTGCTAATTGAGTGGGAAAATATAATATAGGGAGCTGTTGTCTGCAGTTAAAGGGAGGAGGGGGACAGATTAAATGGCCTACAATAGTGGGTGTCAGGCACGGCAGATGTTGCTTTCCGCTGATAACTGCGCTGACATATCTCGAGCTTGTCAAGGCTGAGGTTTTCAGAGAGACTTACAGCAAAAGGCAGCAGATGGCCCTCCTGAATGGGAATGAAGTGCTTAAACAGCCTGGCTGCTGAAGGCAGCTAGTTTGTAAATAGAGGAGTCGGAGGTGTCTTATTGATCCCACTCACTGCCCGCCAGCACGGAGGAGCGGCGGGCGGCGGGGAGCCGGCGGGATGGGGCTGCCAGCGGCGGTGGCTGCGCTGGTGTCAGGGCCGGGGCTGGCAGATGCTGCTGGATGGCAGCCCGGGGTGGCGGGGCCGAGCAGGGCTCGGTGCTGGCGATGTGTCGCCTTAAAAGTCACAGATGTCAAACGGCAGGACAAAAGTCAGGGCTCGGGCGCGGGAGTGCGACGCGTGTGTCCCCAGCAGCTGCACAGTGCGGACCGAGACCTCTGTCCCCAAAGCAGCCCACCAGCAACACCCACACCATGGCAGACCCCATTGGCAGCTCCGCTGGGCCACCGTGAGCAAAACGCCCTGAGGTGAGCGCAGGTATTTCAAACACAGACAGACCTGTCCTGGAAATGTGTGTCTGTGAGCGCAACGCACCTGCTGCAAGGTGAGGGTGTGAAACCACGTGCAACATTAAACAGGCTCTGCTGTTTGCAGCTATGAACAGGCCTCGGTCCGTATCAGACTGACTGGGATACCCTCTCAGTGAGATGGAGTTTTGCTTGAATCCATGAGTTGTGCCTCAGCTGCAGTGGGATGTGCTGGGAAGTGCCCTGGGCATCAGTAGTGCTGGGATGTGTGGGACAGCACCCTGTGCCTGGGACGTGCTGCATGCTGCAGGAACGAGTCAGGAATGGCACAAAAATCACTCACGTGTTGGCGCTGTACAGGTCAGTAATACACAGTCAGCTGTGCGCTCGTGGCCACATTGTCCGTGCTAAAGTGAATTCTGGAAGATACGAAGGGATGCTGTTATGGGTCCATAAGCATCGCCCTTCTGTATCTGCCCCTTGGAAATCTTGTAAATACGTCTTCCCAAAGCACCCACCAAAATCAAATGCCATATCCACGTGTCTCACTTCCAGTGCCAAAACCACGCACACAAATCCTCTCCCTCCATGTGTGAGACCGTCACCAGCCACTCAAGCAGGCTGGGACACGGGGTCAGGAGTGTCACACACATGGGCAGGAGCAGACCCAGTTGCCATCCAGAAGCCTCCAGAAACCCTCCTCAGCCAGGACACCCCGATGCTGTTCCGTGTGTGCTAAGCCTTCCCCATGAGCCTGTCTAAATATAGACACGCACACATGCGTGCTGTTATTAAATCTATCCAAACATGTAAGCACGCTCCTCACAAAACCGCACGGAGGCTGGCACGAGCACTTACCTGCTTACAAAATGACATAAATTGAGTCTGTATACACAAACACATACCCTGACGCAGCTGGGGAAACACGCTGCTAATATCCACATCGACAGAGATTTACCGCTGATGGGGTTACGGCCACGCTCCCTCTCCCACACATCCTCCGAGCAAAATCCTCCAGCCCGGCATGGATTCTGCTCTCCCTGCAGTCAGTGGGGCTGCTCTGGTTGTGAGTCCTCGACACCGGTGTGGTTCAGACCCTGTGCTCTCTGTCTCTGCTGGCTTGCATGGAATTAAATTGAGGTTCAATTGTCAGTTAGGGATGTGACGAGCTCATATTCCCAGGCTGCCCAAAGCTGAATGAACCAGCACCAGCACCAAAACTCCCTGTAGAGACCCAGCAAAGCATCAGGCCTGGAGACTGTCTGGGGACCAGCACCAAGAGCTTTGCACCTATCACAAGCATGTCCCACCTTCACCCTTTGCCAGCGGTGGGACAAACAACCATCCTGCAAAACTGGTCCTATGGGGGACAGGCAAGGGGTGGCCCTTAACCCTGCCCGGGCTCCCCACTCTGCCCAGGCATCTGTTGTGTGCATGGTGCAGGATGTTTCCTCCATGGGAAGGACCTTGGTTTATCCAAACGTGCTCTGCTGCGTGGGATCAAGCTGAGACTGCACTACTCCTCGCTCTCTTCCATCACCAACTGCAAGAACAAACAGGGATGTGGAGCAAACACCATGGAACCAAGGCATTGACCAGTTTAAGGCCATTTCTGATTTGAGGGCTGCCAGCAGTCAGATAGATGTGAGTGATGTCTTACACAGACATCCAGTACCTCTCTCCACGGGCCCAAGCTTCTGCCCCCAGCTCGCACCAGGGGCTGCAGGCAAGGGGACACATTTCATACAGCTCAAAAAGGGAGCATTGACTACTGGCCAGACCACCGCTTGACCAGGGGAAGGGGACAGTAAGACCTTGCTCTTGGTCTGGGTCTAGGACAGTCCTTTTGGTGCCCCCTGCATTCTCTAGCCTCAAGCACCTCACAGCAATTCCCTTCTCTCCCTGCTGTGTCCCCTCTAGCTTTTCCTAGATCCCATTCTATCTTTGCTCTGCCTGTTTCCTCTCGACAGTCCATTTTCTCCCTCCTTTAATGAGTTTTTGTCTTCCCTTCTGTTGTTTCAAAGTCACTGTTATTGGCACAAGTCAGCAGCTTCTGGCCCTCCCAGGTCTCTCCTCTCCTCTCCTCTCCTCTCCCCCCCCTTCTTTTCCCCTGCTCACTTTCACTCA
>VZTA01000038.1:467572-495105 GCA_013398855.1 Mohoua ochrocephala | reverse complement strand
CTCCTCTCCTCTCCTCTCCGTCCTTTTCCACTGCCCACTTTCACTCAACTTGCCCTTAAATCCTTGTTTCTTTGCTGCTCAGGCAGCTTGGTCATCTGCAGCTCCCCCACACCCTCACTCCAGAGCACCACTCACCCACAGGCAGTGCAGGCAGACAACCTCAGCTGAATTTTGCCGTGGCTTTGCCAGCAGTCAGGGATTTGGCTGCCATCCACCCCCGAGAGGAGGTCCATAATTTCACACAGGAGGCTTGAACACACCATCAAAGCTCAAGTGCAAAACCAAACACTGGACGGACAGATGTCCAGCCAAAACCTTCTGCTTCTCACCCAGTGCCCTGATTATGATATGATGTCTACAGGCCTCTGTAAACTGCTGTTATCTGGTACCAGGAGCTCTCCTGCCTCCAACGCAATGTGGTTGCAGCTCTCCCATCTCCACGGAGGTGATGTTCTCCCCTCAGTGTACCCCTGCCAAGTGCTGGTGAGTGTGGGGATGTCCTGGATTTTGATCCACTCAGTGGCCACGCTGTTGCCCAGGAGAAGCCTCCAAAAGGAAGAAAAAAGGGAGGTATGCCTGGACAATAGAAGTTTTGACTACACCCACATAACTCATGAGCCCTCTGAAAGCCCACGGAACCTTCAGAGATGTGAGGAAACCACCTTGGACACCTCCAACACTTCGAACTCTGTGGTCCAAGTGAACCTCCCCCATGGGTCCTAAGGGACCCTCCGTCCAGAGGATGGGGTGTCACTGCCCCGGTTGCACACTCAGTGCACAAAGAAGCTCCCTCTGCATGGAGGGAGAAGCTCCCTAACGGGTAGCCCCGCATTTACAGCAATCAAGAATGATTCAATTGACAGGTTTGTGTGGTGTTTGTTAATTTACTTGAGATTCATTCCTGGGAACAGCTGGCTGTATCCCAGCAGGACTGTGACTCTCACTAGCCCACCTGCTGTTAGACAGACGGGCTTTGGGTACAGTTGTAGTTAAAGTTTAGCAGGCAGATATTTCTGGCCATTAAAAATGGAAAAGTTCTTCGAAAATTCACGTGCAGAGGAGGTTTTGGAGGCAAAGACATTGGCTCTGGGCTTTGCTAAATGGCTTCACTTGGTTTCCAGAGTGGCCAAGCTGCCCAGTGCTTGTTTTGTCCTTTGAGCGTTACCAGTTGAATTACCACGATCATGGTACATAAAGAAGAACTCATGAAAAAGTCACTTAATATTCAATTACAGGGTCTGTTCTGGAAGCTTTATATAAGGAGTTTGACTCATGGGGAATTAGACACCCAGCTCCTCCAGATAATCAGGGGAATGGGCATCTACCTCTCTGCTTTGGAAACCTCTGACCAATCCATTTATATAACATTAATATTTGTCTTCCTTAAATTGACTGTATTCTTTTAAGAGATAATTAAATTTTCCTTCTGGTGCCCATGTGGACACGAATCTTGAAGTGTATGACAAAAAGATGTATTAAAAAAATACAGAACTATTCCCCAGAAGAATCTTTTTAAAAAATTGTAACTGTGTTTCAACAAAATATATTCCTCATGTACAAATACAGATCTCTCCCAGAAATTCCAGCAGGTGATGAGATGCTCAGAAAAGACCACTTGACCCCACAGACACACAGAGCTGCTGGACCCTGTACCACAGCCCTCTTGGGAGTTTAGGGGGTCAGAATTTGGGCTGCCTTCCCCAGTGAGGCCCCCTGGTTGCAATATGGGTTTCTCAGAGCCCAGCCCAGCCCCTCCATGACCACAGGGTACCCACCACCGGTGATGGAGAAGTGCTGCATCCCACCACCACTATCAACAGAGCTGTTGATAGTCCAGAACAGAACAAGGGTCAAACATCTCCCAGTCCAGAACAAGGGTCAAACATCACCAAACCAGAGCAAAACGCCCCCAACGCTTGGGGCAATCCCCACTGCTGGGCTTTCCTGTCATTAAACTATTGATTAGTTATCGATTAAAACATCTATTAATCTTTATAAACTATTTATAAATGGAACCTTAACATAAAGTGTGACCTGTACAATATTGAAATAGAAATTGTACTTAATATGGATTTCAAGCAAGTTAGATACGTAAGTGAAACCCCACATCACATCCCCTGTGCTCATTGCGTGTCAGGCGTGGAGCATTCCACTGAATTAAATACTTTGGGCTTTCCCTCAAGTCTTCACACTCTGATAAAAATAAGTAACAGCTTGAATTAAGCATCTGCCCTGACCCCTGTAACACACCTGTATTCCAAGGACTGGTTGGCTCCCGTCCTTCAGCAGCACTTCCCAGCCTCACCCCAAGCCCGGGGCGGCTGAGGCGGCTGCTGGAGGAAGCGGTGGCAGCGCTGGCTGTGGTTGTGAGCTCAAACCGCCGGCACTGCCTGGCTAAAAATCAAACAAGGAGCTCGCAACTGTGAGATCTCCGCCGACTCCATTTGTTACATGGCACATCCGGGAGGGGTAACCAGCTTGCAATATATTAAACAATTAATCATTGAGATTGTGATGCTCTTAATGCTGCAGGCTTTTCCCGCTAAATGCGTGGCACAGGTGCAGGTGCCCCGCAGAGGGATCCTGCCTGCAAACTTTGGGAAACAAGGACAGAGCAGCCAGCCAGGCTGGAAGAGGTGCATCCTCCAGGCTCACAAGGCTTTCCTGGTGACCCCTCTTCTCCATGCCCTATGTGTTTCCACATGTGTTGACCGATAACCCCAAAAAGCACCACTGTGACTGGCATAGCTCAGAGCGAGCGGCAGAGTCGAGCGTGCTGCAGAACACAGGCCGGGCTCGGCTGAGCCTGGCCTGGCCTGGCCTGGCCTGGCTCATTTGTGCTAATGATGCTGTTCACCTCTAGCCTCTCCTCTGCCAGGGTTTGCAGCGAGTACCTCTCTTTGCACCTCTTTCATCAACAGCTTTTGAAGCTCTTGACATCACTTACTTCGTGGCATTTGCGTCCTCGTTTCCAGCTGAGGGATCAGGTGACACGGCAGAGGAGATATTGCTCTTGCATATAGTTGTAACTAAAGGGTTTTCAATATTTACACTGCTGCTTTTCCTGTCCATTGTGGATTACAGCTGCCCTTTGAGGAATGGGTTCAGGGAGGGAAGGACGTGGCCTGCTGCAGTGGGCCGGAGCTGGGGCTCTGCAGCCCGTCCTCTCCAGGCAATGCTGCAGCAGCTCGGGGGGGAAAAGGCGTCGGGGTGGGACTGGTTGCACAACCTGAGGCAAATTCCTGCACCACAGTTTTCTGTACCTCCGTTTTCTCACCTAAGAAGGAGGGTTTGGGGCAGTGCTGGGAAGGCCAAGTGCAGTTATGAGGATTAACAGGAGGTCTGAGGGGTGGAAAAAGACTTTATGCCACGTCAGCTCCCCTCCGTAACCTCGTGCCTCAGAAACACCCCGGGCTGCCGGTTGTTTCCAGCACAAATGGCAGAAGAGGTCCTTGCACCTCTGGCCCTGCCGTGGCTTGTAACAGATTTACTGGGTCTCATTCATTTCTGAGGGGGTTTGGAGGGGACCCTACAGTGATAATACCCTCACCCAGGAACCGGTTGCACTAAGAGAATAATGAAACCAGAGGAGGAGCTGAGGCTCTTTAAAATGTCCACGGCACAGGGATATGCCCCACATACTGCTTTCCTATTAATAACGCATCGGGAGCTCCTGCTCCACCAGCAAAGTGCCCAGCACGCATCCAGGCTCCCGGACACCTCGCCTCAGCAGTGCCCAACAGGACTCTGCTCCTGTGCGACCACAAAAAAATTGGAGAAATCCTTCTCTGCCACAGAGATGCTCCAGATCTGCGCTCTGCAGACCGAGGAGCAGGATTTGGCCCTGTGGTTTCAGCTGATGTCTCATGAGCCGTGGGCTGAGTAGGAACTGTAATTGGTGCAATTCTACATCTTCAAGGCTATTAGATCCTTGTAGCTCCCCATCATGCTGTGTTTGGAGTAAATAGAGAGTGTTTAGCCAAGCTGAGAGATCCTCTAATGGAACAGACAGTTCTTCCTCTCTTCATCTGCTTGTCCCCACAGCTTTGTTATTTAAAGTCAGGTTACAAAAAAAAATAAATAAAAAATAAATAAATAAAAAAAAATCAGTAGACAGGTTTGGTTTGGAAGCCGGAGGACAGGAAAAGTTAGAGATATTTATTTGACAGGGTCAAGGTTGCTGCTTTTCTTTTCTCTTTCCCCAGGTCCCATAGGTGTTAGACTGAGAGACATTTAATCGAGGGAGTAGCGGTTTCATATCTATAACAAAAATCAAATAATGCAAGATGATTTACTCCCCCTAGCAACCAGGGAGCTTACCCTTAGCAACCAGCCTAGCCTCAGGCAGCGGTGTAATCAGCTTGAAAATATTTCAATTATTGTGTTGATTTTAGTGGATTTGAGAAGCGCTGTGCGGAGAGACCAGGCACATTCTGCCCACGACCTGGAGAGGAAGATATTGATTTAAACAGGTGTCAGAAAGGAAAAGTGGAGTAAATTTAAATGCAATAGGAGAACAGCGCATTGAGTGTGGTTCAGTGTGGGGGTGACATTTTGCTCATCGCCTTGAATGAAAGTGACTCAACTGAACTAGAAATTTCACCTTGAAAATCATCTCCCATCGACACAATCAAGAGAAAGACGTTCGCCATCTCTTTTCCCTGGTCGGGGGAAGAAGCGGGGAGGGGGGCTGGCACCTGGGTTTCCAAGACAGCTTTGGAGAAAGTAACTATCAGAGAAATATGGGATTAGTGCGTCCCACTCGAGAAATCAGCCGAGTGGTGCTGGGGGAGAGGCGGAGGAGACGGGAAGGAGAACGTCTGCAGGGGGTGGGATGCAGAATTCAGGAGGACTGAGCTACAAGGAGTGATGCCATCCTCAGACTCCAGGCTGCTACTCTTGGAGCGAGGAATTTGGTACCAGCACCAGACTGAGTTGCTGCTGGTGGAGCCAGCAGGAGCAATGGTCCACATTGTGTTTCCCCTTGCGTGGCGTGGGTCAAACCCTGCTCTCAGCAGCATCCCCACTACCCCACAAAGCGGCACTTTGGGATGTCTCTGGCCACCTTCAGCCTCCACAGTGTACTTTGTCCAGGTTTAGCCACCTGATCTGACACAAAAGTGGCAACCAAATCCTGATCTTTAGGAAATTGTCCCATTCCCTTCCACCCTTTGCTGCCTGTCCCCCCACAGATGCTCCCAGCAGAGCCCCAGCTTGGCTCCAGGCTGCTCCCTCACCTGCTGCTCCCGTGTTTTGTACTCATCAGGCAGCTGCAGGAACAGCCTGCGTGCAGTTCAGCAGAAACCAGTGACATCTCTGTACACACAGCACCGACGAGCTGTTTTCCGATGCAGCAGAAGTCTGTAGACAGTGTACTGATAATAGGGTTTCACCTGTTCGCAGTGAAGTGACAACTGACATGCCATGTTCTGATGAGCCTCTTTCCAGTAGGGTGACACCGTGCACGGAGTGCATTATAACCCTGGTTCTCCAGGCTGCCACAGCCTGTGCTCAACACCAGCAATACCCAGAGTTGCAGCAGAGCTGAAACTTCGCCCAATTCGCAAAGAAGCTGCGTTCCGTGTGCCTCTGACAGTTTGTGTGCAGGGCACTTCTCACCTGTTCCCCTGTGAGGAGTGAGGGGAGTGAGGGATGCCCGGTGTGGGGATCGATACCCGGCACAGCCGAGCACGGATCCGTGCCTTGCCCTGGACGCTGCTGCTGCATGCTGAGCTCTGCTGCCTGCTCAGAGCCATCCTTCCCATCAGCGAGGGAAGCAGCCAAGGCAGGAGCGAGGGGTGTGCAGAGACAGTGGGGGCCAGGAGGGCTCCTTCTCCACCGGAGCTTTTGGGGAGCCTGGCAGGTTGGCGCTGCCTCGGTTTTCTTCCCGTCGCCAGAAATTCCTTCTGCGCTCGTCAAGTGACCAAGGCGAATCACTTTTGTTTGAGATGGTTCACACTTCTCCGGGTTCAATTTCAAAGTGGCATTTTTAGAGCTTATCACATGCCATTTATAAATGTATCAGTGCCTGCTCAAAGGCTCGGTGGAAAGAGGAATGCTGCATCCCTCCTCCGTTTGACAAGAACACAAGCCCTGCACAATCTTCAGACAGCAAAGGGCACTGCCTTATCTCTGGCTAGTAAAGGGTGTATCTTGACATTGCTACAATCACCCTCATGGTGTAAGAAGAGCGAAAATCAGCCTTTCTCCTGGATTTTGAACCATTTTGAGGCTTTTCTCTTTGCCATAAACCAGACTGATTCCTGGATCGTAGCTGTTAGAACAGACACCTCCAGCTAAAATGGGATTTGGGCTGCAGTTGTGGCAATCCCACTCCGTACTCAGGCACCCTATTTTGCCTTACGGTAGATACAAGGTGGGTTATTCAACTGCCACAGGGGAAGGGGCCGTGCATTTATTCCAGGGAAAGAGCCCCCCCTCAGGCAGTTGCTACCAAGGAGCCACCGTGTTACAAACCTCAGCTTTAGCTTTTCCTCACAGTAAATTTCCAGCAAATCCTAAAAAGGAGAAGCGTATCCAAAACATCTTCCTTTGGCTTATTTAGGGACTCAAAATGACCAGAGGGCTGCTGAGATAACATCCACTGCAACCAAAAAATGCAGCGAGGCCAAGGAGGAGGCAACTCTGATGCGCCTGGGGGAGATGCTGTGCAGATACACGGCCAAACACCACCAGGACCAGCTCAGTAAGAGCACAGATTTCAACCTCATCGACTCACCCCAGGCAGGCAGGATCCTTCCCTCACCGCTCCCAGCAGCGCCAGCAGAGCCCGTTTGATGTGCTGACCTGCCCTCCACAAGCACCTTACACTCTCTATCTTTGTGGGATTGGGAGGGAAAGAAAAAATTCAGATTATTTTTAAGCCCATTTGCTGCCTTGCCCTGAAATGTGCAGTCTCTTCCCTGGAACGTACCTTCAGTGTAATCCGCTCTTTACCAGGGTCTGTAGTCGCTCATTCACGCGTTCCTCTGCCTTCCTTCATTATAACCTGTTGCTCGTCAAAAACCTTAGCAGCTTAAACTGGACTGCTTCTTTGCTTGATAACAGTAATCAGGGCTTTAGCAGGCAGCTTTGCAGAATCAGCCTGCCCTGCACCCCTCCCACTCCCAATTTTCTGATGGATAGGTGATCACTCAGGGAAAAAAAAAATGTACACGTTCACCTGGAGAGCAGAACGATTTGCATTTTGGGGGGGTGGTTACTGCAAAATGAGGTATTTAGGCAGTGCCACGTGAGCTTTCCAAGGGAATGCCTGACTTAAATTTGCAGCAACACTGTCCTGGCATTTTGCCTTGTTAGTATCCGTAGAGTTATTAAAAGTCAATAACCAAATCAGAGTAGGTAAATACATGGGGGCATCTCCTGCCATTGATTTTTGGGCAGGATACCCCTCTGAAATCAATGGAGAGCTTTGCTTAAAAACCAGTGGCATGGTAAGGGCCACATTTCTTAAACAGAAAGAAGCACAAATCCAATATGAGTTTATCTACCAGCTCTGTCTCCAAAACATCACGGTTTTGTCTTCTCAATCCCATTTTCCTGCAGTACGATCCAAGTAACTCACATTGACCTCTCACCAAAAATAAAGTCTTATTTTCTATGGCTGTTCTTTAAAGGGAATTAGGCAGTTGCTGCCCTTGTGTATTTGGAGATGCAGATCAGAGGTTCGGGTTATTCTGCCCTTTGCCTTTGCACTGCTGAGTTGGACACTCAGTCTGTACGAGTGACAGATCAATTCATTCACTTTTCGAAACTTTTTTTGCCTTGAATTTTAAAGGCTTCAATTTAGCAATGATGGTATCGAGCCGGTGTTTGTAATTGAAATAAGAAGCTGAAATAGGAAATGCATCAACTGGCTAAACTGTATTTACAACTCAATGCCAACACTTTAAACTGCAATGGCCATCCTAAATCACAAAGCCTTCCTCAGCTACCCAGTAGCTTAGGGATCAGGCACTGTTCTAACTCTGGACCCCATCCAAGGCCTCTGGAAGTCAGTTGGTGGCTTTTTTTGGCCTGGCAGGTGCCCGAGAGTCACTCTAAGGCTCTTCCCTGTGTTACCTTAGCACACAGCGCTTCCTTTCTCTGGCCAGTTTCCTTAATTCCTCATGTCTGAATTACTGCTCGCATTTTTGGCTTGAAAAACAGCATAATAATCCCTTTTATGTTGTTTTGGTTTTTTTTTTCCCAAACTTCCCAATCAAGCATAAAGCTGGAGACCCATTTCTCGATCCTGCAGCATCTCTGCTTCCGAGGCTGCCAGCGCCTGCACCCCCACTGCAAACACTGCTGGAGATCTGCTTTGCCACAGAAACTCTTCAGGTGGAAGCAGATCTTTGAGCACGACACCAAGACTTCGACTTACAAAATTCAGGAGAGGTGACATCCATCCTCCTCACAGGTGCTGGCCCCCGTGTCTGCTGCAGGGCTGTGCGAGGCAGCTGGGCAGGGAAAAACCGGACAGGTCAGCGTAGCCACCAGCTACAACAACTTTGTTTGGCACAGGGAAGAAATCTTTATCCCCTTAGACGGGTTGCAGCTCTTTCAGACGTGAGGCTGAGCCTCATCTGAGATACAGAGGGTTCATTCTGCACCTGGACTCCTGATCATGATCCCGGGCTACACCTGGAGGGGAAACCCACCGAGGAGCCAAGATACCGACCTGGTGCATCCATCCTGCTGGAGCCCTCCTGCCACATCTTCCCGGCCTGTGTCTCCGTGCCAGGGAGATTCAGCTAGCCCAGGTGTGCTCGCTTGCATTAGACCTCAATTTCCTTTCCTGGGAATAAATTTTGTGGCAGCTGCCGAGCAGGATCCACTTAAGCTTGGTGCTAAAGGCAATCTGCACCATCCGCTTCTCTCCTGGAAAAGATCCGTGCGTGGAGCAGAGAGGAACAGCGGGAACTTCCATCTCAAACGTGCAGAAAGCACAGAAGCAGCATCCTTCCCTGCACTGCCTCCCTCCTCCCAGAGAAGACGGCGGTCTTCAAGGGAAGGAAAATACGGAAACCACAAGCTGGAGCCTCGGGCACGGCCAAAGGAAGCTGGTGGAAATATTCCAGCTAGGAAATAGATCGAGCCAAGCCATAAAATGCTTCACTCAGACACGTTCCCTGACAACACCGGGGGCCCCCTGCTCTATATCCCACACCGCCAGACTTGCCACATATAAAATCAAAGCAAGTGACCACAAGCATAAAAAAGAGTTATGCTCTGTCACAGCGCATTTCGAGCACTCCAACAGCCCGGCACCACAAGGAGAAAGAGGGTTTGTCCCCATTTCCTTCAGGAAGAGGTTTCAACCAGCGAAAATCCCACATTACAGCCGTGGCAGAAGTGGCTGCTGCACAGTGAAAGGAGCCCAGGGGACCTGTCACAGAGGAAGATCTTCAGGAGAGCTCTTGGTTCACCATTTGCAGGGCCTTGCCCAGGATGTCTGGCTCACCTTGCTTTCCCGTTGTAGGGATTGTGTTTCCAATTTCTGGAGGGTTTGGGTGTTGGGGAACCCCATCCATGTTTGCTCTGGACTCTGTAATTGCACTCTCATCCACTGCTTCTCTCAGGTTTTCTTCCTGGCTTCCCACCAAGAGTAGGGGCATTTCTTGGGGTGTGAGAGAAAGCTTGGCCAAATCTAGCTTTGCTTTGTGGTTTGTGGACGGCAAGAGGATCTCTGTGGCATTTCCAACTGGCCTAAACCACACAAGGGAACTTTCCCCAGCCACATCCAGAAGGGTTCTGTACAGATGCAAACTCAGCCTCAAAAAAGAAAAAGAACACACCCAAAAAAAAACCCCCACAAACCCACCTCTGTTGGTTTCAAAGGATAAATGTACCCACCAAGGACCTTCCTGCAGTTCTGTGTTCACAATACATGTCCCTCTTCACTCTGCAGCTGTAGCAAAGGATGAGAGGCAGGCTTGAACACAGGGATGACCTTACAAAATCCGAGATGAGAACAGTTTCGCAGTTATGTGTCACCAGCAGACCTTTCCAAATAACTGATATAGCTCAGACCACTCGTGCACACACCTGAAGCTGCTCAGAAATGAGCTCCTGCTCCTTTTTTGCTGCAGACTAAACATCGTTTCAGAACATAAAAATAAAGCACCTAAAGCTCCCGAAACTCTTATTGCAAATAATCTCGCTGCCAGAAGAAAGGCAGCGTGGGGGTTATCAGAAAACTGGGTTCGGGTGTAGGACCTTTAACATCTTCAGATGAAGGCAATCAGTGCACAAAGAACAGCAAGCCTTTGGTGTGAGAAGGAATTCACCTTCCCCACAGCACCACCCTCGCAGCCTGCCCAGTGATGCAAAACTGAAAACACTCTGTTCACAGAGTTTCCAGCTGCTTCTGCTGAGGTTTTCCTTCTTTCAGAAAGGAATTTGGGATCCTTCAGTGAAAGAAAGAACCGTGCCTGCTCCTTCAGGTCCTGTAGAAACCGAGCAAGGAAGAGAGAAACTTTTTGTAACCCGAAGAATTTAGGAAATGAAGGCCGGTTCTGGCAGCGCTGAGGCCAGAGTTATGCCACGGGATCCAGGAAGCATCCACCTCCTGTGTGTTGGCATGAAGCTTAAAAAATAATCAGTCCTCACAGGTGGATCAAACCCAGACATTCTCCTGCAGCCATCAGGAAAATAACACTTTGTTTTCTCAGGAACCAGATGTTCCCCACACAGCGAACGCTCCGAATTTACGACAGCCGTGTCAGACTCTCCAGACCTGTAATGGTCTTTGGTCAGAGGGAGCACAGAGCAAACAGAAAATATACAGGAGGAAGCAGTGAGGGGGGGGAAAAAAAAAAGCTTCATTCCACATCCTCAGCTGTGGAAATGTATTTGGAGTAAGCGTTGGAGGCTGCAGCTCCTGGAGGAGGCTGCACTGTCTCTTGTTGAAAATGAGACTGGAATTATGTTCCACGTCAGCTGTCAAGTAATGGTTTTGAAACCTTAAACAGAGAATACATTTGCAGCTATTAGCATGGTATGGTCATGGTTTGTATTTGAAGGTGAAAACAGTTTGTAAGGAGGGAAAGAAAACATTAATTCTATTCATCTTGAAAGTTACTTTAACTTTTCAAAATGCTATGGTAAATTTTGAAAGTTTAAAATTAGTTTCAAGATGAATAGAATTAATGAGTGAATTAGAACTGGTACGGAATTGCAATAAATAATATTCGAAACCTTTTAATAAGCTTTGCAATGATTAAAATGAATGGATTTTTTTTTCTTCTTGCTATAAAACTGGAGCTCTTTTAAGTATAAATTGTGATAATGACTCGAGAATTTCCAGCATCAGGTTTTTCCATTACATCTCAGCCTCCACAGTTGATCTAAGGCTTAAAGAATAACATTCAAGCCTCACTTTCTAATGATGAGGTGTTTGACACAGAAAGCAATCCTAATAGAGGAGGCTGCCTGCCCGGTGATTGCTGCCAGGTAGAGCTGACAGAGACAAAGAAACATTTTTCTACCGAGTCTCTTAACAAAACCTCCTCCTCGGACCTGGGATTGTGAGTGATGAGCAGGGATCCTGTTGTGAGAAGCACTTGGCAGATCAGACCTGTGTGTGTAATTCTGACAGCATTTGTTGTAAGTCTTGCTTTTAACCAAAAAAAAGAGAGAGGGGGGGAAAAAAAAGCACAAAAAATACAGGAGAAGATTTTCAGTAATGCTGAGTGGTGGAACACTGATACAATTACCTCAGTTATAGCTGTTTGTGATACCTCAGGCCTGGTTCAACGCAGGAAAATCCTCCTCAGAAACCGGGTTTGGAAAATATAAAACTTCTCTGCCCACAGCTCCTGCCAAGCCTTTTAACCTCCCAGCTTTTCTGAGTTTTTCTGGGATATGTTTCCATCACTGCCGAGATGGCTGCTGGTGTCCTGTGAGTGGTTCTTCAAAACACACAAAGGTGTGCTGCCTTTGCTCCATGGGTGCTGCTGCCTGGCAAGGACCACAACTCCTGGGCATCCACCACACTCTAATGAGCTTCTCGGTGATGCTGAGATTCATTTTCAAGATCCATCACATCTCCGTGGCTGGTTTCTCCTGCTCTCTCCAGCAAGACCCCGCAGGCTCCTCCCCAAATCCCCCACTTTCTGCTTGATCAATCGTTCTTCCATTATAGCAAAATACGATCCCCTCGCTCGGCTTCTAGCTCCGCTTCCCCTCCGCAGATGGGAGGGTGCAGCCTGAACGGTGCTTGCTTTATTTCTTAGTTTTGCATGAGAGCCCATAATCCACTCAGAAGTAGTTTGTAATCATTCTGCCCGGGAGATGCCACCCATAATAAATTGTGTTGTGTTAACTTCCCGGGTGCTCCCGTGCTGGCAGCCAGGCAGGGGGAAGGACGGAGCCGTCTTCCAGGTGTATTTATTTCCCCAGCCCGGACAGCTCGTAATCGCAGACAAACTGTTTGTCCTTGACTCCTGTCTCGGCAAAGGAAGACTGAACTTCCCGCAACACGATCCATATCACATCAGATTTGATATATTTCATAACAGCCTTTTATTCTCCTGTCTTTGTTCATTTATTTATCAATCTGACACTTTGCTAGATACGTCGCTGTCTTTCTTTTTATTCACCTGTCATTATCTCCTGCTCACATGTTATAATACTCAACTTTTTTATGTATATTAAACATAAAAAGGCTCTTGGCCTGTGCCTTTTCACCGTGGATTTTCTCTGTTGCACTTAAATAGCAATAGAGAGGATGCTTTGCAAATCCTTTCTGACTTTTAGTGATATAAATCGCGGCTGCTCGGAGCTTCCAGCCTGCCTTGAAGCACTGAAATGCCCTTCTGCCACACGTGCCTGCGCAGCCCAAGTCACGCCTGTGACGCTTTCGGGACCAGCTCTGTGGAGAGGCGACTGAGGAGCGGAGCAGAAGAGCGCCATAAACACCCAGGCACCGTAAATAAACATTTACCGGCTTTCCATGATCTAATCCCCTGCGTTAACCTGCGATAAATCCCACGGGAGGGAGTCCGAGGGGTTTTCCCCTCCGCGGATCGCAGGAGTTCGAGGCGGCCAAGGTGCTGCCGTGCCTGGCGTGGCTCGCTGGGCCTCAGGTGCAGAGCTCGGCTTAATCCTTCAGAAGGAAAGTTGGCTCGCAATTTACGGCCAAATAAAACCATCCTCTGCTTTTCCTCGAGCGTTGCACAAAAGCGGTTCGATTACTTCCATCCTGAATTTTTACTACCATCAGAGAAATAACTAAAAATATTTAACTTGTTTGTTAAAATATTTAACGTGGTTTTGACAGTTCACCAGCTGCTTAAAAGTAGCTGAAAAGGATGGCAAAGGCTGTTGCCGAGTTTAATAAATATGTGTGTGTGTAATGTTTGTTATCTGAGAAGTACATTTAGATGTCTGCTTAGGTTAGTATCACATATGCTGGAACACATGTTCCTTTTCTGGTACACATCTATAATTGTGCCCATTTATCTTATTGCAGTTTAAAGTACCAACAGGATAAATAAAGGCACTGTCTATTCTACTTTGAGAAAGAGGGAGACCAGGCTATTTAAGTCAGTGAGAAAATATAAAACACTGCAGATAAAAACTTTCAAGGGTGGGGAAAATTACTTTTTAAAATAGCACAATCAAGGACATCTTTGGTGTGGAAAGATTTTAGTCGGAAGGAAGCAATTCGAAAGCTTCTACAAAATGGATGTAGGCAGAGAACAGTGGCAGAGGCAGGGAGGAATTCTGCCCGTGTCCTTTTTTACGGTAATCTCTCGGCATTAATTTTCCATGTCTATTAAAATAAAATACTCTTGCAGATTTACTTTCCCACGGCATAGGATCCAAGCACGATTAAGGGAGGCTGGTGCTGCAGGTGAGGGTGAGGAAGGGCTGGAGGAAGCACAGGCAGGGCTAAACCTGCAGCATGGCATTAACCACACTCGACCAACCCGGCAGGATAAATCCCTCAAGCCAGAGCACGAGTGACGTCCACACAACAATTCCAGCTGAGGATCCTCTGGGATGCCTGCACTGATCAGGGCTGGGGACCCACCTGAGGGTGTAGCCTCACCCAGGATCAGGAAAAACCCACCAGAACTTGGCCTTTCTCCACATTTGCGTGGCCTTTGTCAAACACGAGGCAGGAAGATTTGCTGGACCGAGTCCATCAGCATCCTGAAGACAAACAGGATGGGGATGCAGGTTTGGATCTTTCAAAGTCAATGTCCTTCAAGATACACCTACCCCAGAATGAACTCTCACACTTTTTTCCTCTAACCACTCACGTGTTAGTCCAGATGTGGAAGCAAACAATCAGCTCCCACCGAAGCCAGAAATTACTGTCCCAGCCCTTGACACCCAGCCACGATGTGCAGAGCGAGGAAATAAACCAGCTCAGGAATCCAGCACTTTGTGGCTTGGATTTGTGAAAGCAATGATAAATTTAAAAGGATTTAGGAAAACTCTAATTGCAGGAATCAGTCTTGAGAGACAGAGCGGGACTCACAGACTTCTTTGATGTTCAATTCATAAAAGTCCTCAAATTACAGAAGGAGAATCACTTTGCAGCTTGGAACAAACTGACAGTCCAGAAATACACTGAAAACCAGTCACTGAGCTCCAGTGAGCCGCAAAGACAAACTGCCAGGGGCAAAATGAACATTAAAACCAAGATCACCAGACACACAGAAAATGTGTTTTGAAGGAGAAGCCAAAGAGTTTGATCATATTTGAGGCTGGACACGAGAGCTCACCAACCAGCCTGGTGGCACTGGGTTTTCCAGGGGTGATTTTTTTTTGTGCTTCTTGTTCTCGCAGATAAGGCTGATAGAGGGAGCCTCGGTGGGACAACTGAGGCTACTGAGACCCCCCAATTCTGGTGTAAACTATCGAAATGAAACAGAAATGCCAGTAAAGGGGGTTAGGGCGCTGATTTGTCAACCTGAGGTGAACTGTGACAATTGTTTTTAAGCATCTCACCTAACCACAGTTTAGGAGTGCAAAAGGGATGAAATGGACAGTGAAGATCTTAGTGGCTGGATCTGCTTAAGAATTGTAACGTCTCCATAATCCTTTCTTACCTAAACAGATCAAAAATAGATCAAGGTTATTTTCACCACACACAGAGGCAGCATCAGTCAGTTCAAGAGCCATTCTGGAGCACTCTATGTGCTCTAAGAGCATCAAATCCATTTTACGTGGAATAAAACATGATCCTGCAGGAGCCCGAGCTATGCACCAAACCCAGATGACAATTCAAATAACGCTGGGAAAAGTCATCCTAGAGCTGGGTTTGAATTCCTGGGTGTAGCAGGAGCTGGAAGCCCGAGGAATGCTCCTAAATCACCCGTGCGTTATGGATCAGCACAAAGGCACCAGCCTTGCTGGAAGTCTTGCAAATGACAGAGGCTCAAATGAGGACTCTATCCTGCAAAACAGAGAGTGGTGCCAGGACCACAGCTATTTAGATGCCTTGCCAGAACAAACCACCTTGTGAGAGCGAGCCCTCGGCTGCCAAGAGAAGAGCAGCTCCTGGAGATGCGGGGATGGGGGAGAGGAGGCTGCGCCGAAAGAGCTGCTGGAGGCTTCGACTCCTTCCAAAAGGAACAGGCGATGCTAAAAACAGAGATGGGCTTATCGAGCACATTATTTTTAGGAGGAAGAGAAAAGCTTCCAGTGCCTCCAGCTGTCTCCGAGGCTTTGGGGCGATGCAGCCAGGCCAGGGTTTGCTCCGTGGGTCCGCAGGTGCCTGCTGGGGGTGGCACGAGCAGCCTGGGGGGAGCGGAGGGGAAGGAGGAGGGAGCAGGGGAGGCACGAAGGAGAAGGAAATTGTGCCACGTCCTTCTCTTTTGCCAAAAAAATGAAAAGAAACTATAAACCCCCTGTTTTCAGAATATAAAAAGGTTGTGAAAATAGGACTCCAAGGGCTCTGCAAATGATTATGCTAATTAGATCCAGGGCTATTCAATAGCTCTGAAGTGATGCTCAGGAATTTTGAACTACAGTTTTTAGTGTGATTACAGATCATATTAAAATTCTATTAGTCTTCACCTAAGTTGCAAATAAGCAGGATGGAATAAGGGGTCCGTACTTTCTTGAACCCAAATACTTCTAATGTAGCAGATATTACAGAGTGAAAATGCCCCCCTCTTCGAAATTAAAAGAAGCTTTATTTATGTAATTACACAGAGTGAAACTACAAACTGTAAAATATTCAAAGATTACTGATTTTTCCACATGGGCCCAAGTTTTGAGTGTTGCTGTAAAAGAGCATTTGTAATTGTTTTAGCCTTGCTACAGACTATAATTGAGACACTCAGTAGAGAAAACTTGGTAGCAAAATCTCTTTTTGTTTCTGCCTAGCAAATGATAAATTGTTAATGAGCACCTGTTACAATGTTAATGAAAGTGAGATCTGTATGTAAATAAAGAAAATTTAATAACTTAACAAGGTGGATTAAAATTCCCAACCTGCTCCTTGCTAATCTAATGCCAAACACCAAATAGTTGCTATCTAAGCAGGAAACTAGTTAATGTATTCACCTCCGTGTACTTTTCAAACTATAATTAATATTTTAAAAATTTATAAAACCGAAATCATAGGTTTGATTGTAACAAACAAAATATCTGCCTTTAATCTACTACAAAAGGTTGGCGCAAATCCCCTTAAACGATACTAAAATGTAAACCACAAGGCAGCACTGAGGAATTGATTATGTTTAACTTCTTTTGCATTTGTCCTAATCACATTCCTTATAATTGTATTTAAAATTACTCCAAAAGAGTTGATTGGTAATTCTGTAGCACAGAAGAAATATGGAATGAGAACACTGTTTCCTTGGAAGGAAAAAAAATAGTCTTGTTATAAATAACTTTCAAGGTATGTCCTCTGGACATTGGGTGAATATTAACACTTGACAAATGGACATTTGTTGGTTTAAACTAAAGTGAAAGTTATTGAAAGGG
Organism: Mohoua ochrocephala; assembly: GCA_013398855.1. Lineage (NCBI taxonomy): Eukaryota > Metazoa > Chordata > Aves > Passeriformes > Acanthizidae > Mohoua > Mohoua ochrocephala. The sequence continues at coordinate 478,152 of VZTA01000038.1, read as the reverse complement.
AAGAAGTGAGGCTCTTACTTCTTGGAGAGGAAACTCGCTTTCACGTGGTTTTGCCTTCTCCAAACCCCACAGAGGGTTTTACAGCACTGCCCTTCTCCCCCTTCCCTCCTGATTTACACCTCACCAAGCCCACCCCGATGGTTTGTGGGGCAGCCCTGGAGGGCTGGAGCTGCTGGTGGAGCCCCACTTTAACCCCAGCCCTGCAGGTTTGGCTTCAGCAGGAGACCCACGTTGGCAGGGACTTCTGGAGGTCCTTGACCAAACCTCCTGCCCCAAACAAGGTCAGCTTCAAACCTAAACCAGGCTTCTCAAAATCCTGAGGGCGCAGACTGCACAGCCTCTCTGGGATGCTGTGTCAGGGCTGCACCATTCTCATGGGGAAAGGTTGGAGGTTGGGGGCTTTCTCCTTCAAACCAGGGGGAATTTCCCACTGCAAGGCACCCCCTGCCCTCCTTTTGAGCGCCTCAGTAGCTACGGCAGGGAGATGGAGGGAGGGAGGGAAGGTGCATCTTCCATTCCGCCCTGGCCACACACCCAGTTTGTCCATAAAACCAGTTGATACCTGAGTCCTTCCCACCAGCAATACATTTATCTCTTCAGCTCTAGTGCTTTCTCCCTGATTTAGAAAGGTGGCCTGAACACAGAGGGAACAAGGGGTTTTGCCAACCCATCACACCCCTGATACCAAAGCTGAACGATGGAGGAACGACACCTGCGTCTCCCTGGGCTCTCATCCACTGGACCTTCTCCTTCAGCTGCTCTGAGTTTGGAGACCTCGACACAAACATCATGGCCATGACCACTTGTGATAGGCCTCACCAGCATCATCCCACATCAAAGCAAACACTGCCCTTGTCCATGGGGAAGCGAGCCCCGGAGGAGATTCCACAAATAACTGTTTCTTAAAAAAAAAAAATAATAAAATTTTGGAGACTGTACGTGCATACTCTGTCCTTTAATTGGGAAGCACTTCACGGGTCTGCACTTAATCAAGATGGATACCTCATTAGGACATCTCCCAGGGAACCAGTTTAGCCTAACAACAGCAAATCGCAACTCTGCTGCTTAATTGGGACAATTTTTGCAAAGTCTCCTCTTAATGGAGACATATTGGGCCAGTGCCAGGAGTTAAGTGGTGTTAAATGAAATAGGTGCAAAACTCCAACTTCCTGTCTTTTTATATAAAGATTGTCAGCTAAGAATGTAAATAAATAAAGGCTAAATATTTAAGAGTAGGGGCTTAGAGTTTCTTTGGGTTTGGTTGTGTAGAGTGCTGTAAAGAAATGTGAGCTTCTTGGGTCTGTGCTTAACCCTACCTCCAGTTCCAGCCCCGATGAGCACAAATGTTTCTCCTGCTGTGCTTGGACAGCACAAAGCACCTCTGGCTCCAGATCTCTGGTGGAACATCCTGGGTTTGCCTACCATGAGCAAGGCAAATTGTCACCCTCTACTTCAGCCTCCTGTAAAGGCATCTGTAAAATCACAAGAGCAGGTCTATACAGGAGCCTTAACCCCAAAGCCCTGGAAACAGAAGCCAAAGGTCCCAGTGGAGCATCCCAGACATGCAATCACACACATTCCTTTGTTCCTGCCATCCAAGGACCTTTGTGCCCTGACTTTGGGTCAGAAATACAGAATTTCCACCTAAATGACACAGAGGATCCATGACATGTTATGTTCGTGCCCACGGTGGGAAACCTGTCCTCAGTTCCATGAGCTCAGGTGTCTCCCAGCCACAGGATGTTGCACAACCTGCCTTGAACGGGGCAAGTGCACCCCACCACGGTGTGGTGGGAAGGCTGGTCAGGCCCATGAGGTCCTTGTTGGACACTCTGGGCACCCCTGGTTTTGGCAAGAGCCGTGACACAGGGTTCAATATCTCTGCTTGCTTGCCCACGCTTTATTCCTGGGACCTGCTCCCACGAGGGTCAGAGCCTTCCTTCCCTCAGGTTCCCTCCCTACACACACACAGAGCTGAAATCTTGTTCTCCTCCCCATTTTTCTTTGGAAGAGCAGCTGCTGGGGCAGCACGGTGCTGTTCAGCACAGGGTTGGCTTCTAGGCAAGGCTGCTGACAAACAAAGTAATCAAACTAATAGCAGGTACTTTCCCAAAATCACTCAGGGCAGTAGCAGCCACCAGCATGCTGGGAACAGACACTCAGAGCATCTTCCAGAACATAAAAAACCAAGCTCCCTTCAAAATACCTCTCCCACGATGTCTCAGATTCCCTTAGATATTTCTGAGTGTTAACATTAACTGATGAACCAGCCTGAGAGGCATCAAAGCAGGTTTTTTTCCTCCCTTCGTCATTAAGAGAAGCTGTTTTACAAGTAGCTGAGCAATTTGAAGGATATAAAAGGTGTGCAAAAATTGTCTCTTTAAGACATTGACTCAGTAACCTGTAAAAGATGTTAGTTAAATACATTTCCTCGGGACTCCTACAGTCTTTGACTGAAAGTGTTTTGTACATAAACAAACAACAACGCTCCTTCCATCCATTAAAACCCACCAGGCACTTTAATACATCACAGCGTAACCATTTAGCTCAGTCATTTTTCATTGTTTGACCTCACTTTTAATTAGAGACTAAATTATTAATGCCATTTGATAGGAGACAAACTACTTGGGAGTGCTGCTGTTCTCTAGGCCAGCTCTCAGGAACTACACACTCAGATTTTGTACGTTTCAAATAAAACATAAGTGGCCAGAAGAAAAACAATTTACATTTACAGCTCCTACAAACCCAGCATCCATCAAGAGTTTGGTGCTTAAAAAAAAAAAAATCTCATGTGGTGTTATCGGCAGACTTTTAAAAATCAGCAAGAAAATATAAAGTTCCCCCAGAGAGAAACTCCCTGGAGATTTTCCAAGAAGTTCACGAGCTCTGGAAAAGTAGTTGCCAGATCCTGTAATCAAAACGCCCAGGATTGTTTAAAGAAGTTTGCAGCGTATTTTTCCCTGCACGGCTTTGATGTAGAGAGGTTCCTGAGGAGGGAAGATGAGCCCACAGAAACAGGAGGTGATTTAAAGAGGTGATTTAAAGCCAGAGAGCGAGAGGGCAGGGCTGCGGCAGAGCCCCGGTGTCTGAGGCAGCTTCGCTGACACCAACAGGCACCGAATCGTCCCCAAGTGGGCCAGCTCAGGGGGGAACTCGCCCCTCACCAGGGCATTTGATCCCTTGTAAGCACTGGCCTGGGTTCCCAGCTCCTGGCACCTCCTCTCTGAGGGCACAGAGCCCTGTGAAAGCAGTTTGTGGAACACCGGGGCAAACACCACACCCTGCTCACGGGGAGGAAGGCCTGTTGTGAGGTCCTCCTCCAGGAAAACAAACACCGGGCTTGCAGTCAGTGTCGTGAAGGAGACGACCAAGCCTGGGATCCTTGGGAGAGCTGTAGGGACTGGATTTGGCCTCCCTTTCTAACAAAGAGCCTGAGTCCAGGCCCTTTCCCTCCTGTTAAAGCCAAGCCTGGGTGACCCCCTCTAAAACACTTGGCACTGCTGGGGTGGATAAAGAGCATCAGTCCCCACCAGAGGGTGTTTGTTGAACTCACCCCAGGGGTGTGTTTAGCCATAATCTCTTTTATTTGGGAGTTTTTAGCATTTCCCAGGACTGAATCATCTTCATCCCCCAGCGACAGCCAACGTTCCAGGGCTGGGGACCTCACAGAGCAGCCCCCCAGCCCTACACCGGCGGGAGATCTACATCTGCCCTTTTTGAGGGCATTGAGGAGCCAACAGCATGGGGCTGCCTGGAGCTGGCGAGGGGGGTCACGCCACAACAAGGTGTTAAAAGCAACCATACCAAAACCTTTCGAAAACTGCAACTCTGGAAGCTAGATAAGGAACTGGGGACACATTGAGGGAACGATTTCTCCAGCAAGGTTCATCGTCAGCAAGATCCCTCGCTGTGTTAGACAACTGTTCAGCTGTTTCCCGCACGACTGTGGTACCATCAAACAAGGGTGGAAGTTTGCTGTACTGCTGCTGACGGGCAAAGCCACCAGCCCTCCCCACACCCAGCTCCCTTTGTCACCTCCGGGTGCTCTGACTCAGACCCAAACCCCTCCTGGCCCTGCCCTGTCGCTGGTGGGTGGCAGGAGCCCTGCACCCCTCATACAAGGAGGGAGGCACTCACTGTCTGTACCAAAGGCACAGGGTAACAATAATGTTTCTGCTGATTTGATGAAGCAGAAAACACGATCTCCACGTCGTTCTTTAAAAACAGAGCCAGAAATCGGTTTTTCAGCTGGACCAGCCTTTCTGCAAAGGACGATGCCTGCCCAGCCCATTTGTTTGGACTCAGCTTTTCCCCGGCAGAAATTTGAAGTCTTGTGTCCTGTCGTTCCACTTAAGCCATGAGGTTTCCAGTTCTTTGCCATCCAAACTCAGGCTACAAAAATTCACCGAGTTAGATTTTAGCCTGCGATGCTATTGCTGTCAAGTCAGAATGTGGTTTTATTTCTTAGACAGGTGTCTTTTTCTGTTTGCGTAGGTTTCAAGCAGTTATTTTCACTTACTCCTAGCACACAGAAAAATTGCTGTTTCTTCTCCCCCCCTACCCTAAAAATGACATAATCTCCCCTGTATGCTTTCAGTGTGAAATAACCAAGTGCATATGAGGACTAATGGCCCTAAAGGAGCTGGCTAGATCTACTCACTCAATAATCCATGCTTTCAAAAGGCCTGATTTCACAGTTACAGAGACACCCCTGAGCAGTTTTGCTGCAGGAGTGAGCACTCGTAGCATCTCCTCTCCTCTCGATATGCTTCAGCAGCTCCCTCTAATGTCAGTGGGGACCCCCGTGTACAGCTCCAAGAAAATTAGACAGCATCAGACCACATCCTGCCCTCAGATGCACATCCACAGCCTCCCGTGGAGGTAATGAGACCATCACGGCATCCCAAGGGATGGAAGCTGGTCGGGAGGATGAGGATGCTCCTGGGAGCCAGCACATCCATCTCCCCCTGAGCTCCAGCTGCAGACAGAGTGATGCATCCATGCAGGATGCTGCAGCATGGGAGGGACCCCAGGGATGGAAGCCCCTTCCTCCTCCCCGACTCTGGTCCTAATGCCAGGAGGGAGAGCTGTAGGACAGAGACTTGGAGCATAAAGCATCCAGAGTCCTTGAACGAACCCCCCATTCACATTCATTTCTAATCTGCCGATGCCCTACGTCCAGTAGTCAGTATTTTAAATTGTTATTAAATGTCTTTGGGGGGATTATAATTTGTATGCCTGATTATACAACGGATATACCTATCTATCTCGTGGTATCACAAATAGCCATACCATAATGATGATTGAAATATATAATCCCCCCAAAGATGGGCAGAACAATTTAAACTTCCCTCTGCTTAATTAAGAGAGTTAGGGGATTAGGTACATGAATTAAATGGAGGGGAAGGTTTGGTTTATGTTTTTAAAACCCAATGGAGTCACAGGGAACTGGCGAGGGAGAAGTTAGACTGCCTTGTCCATCCTCCCACTGCCTTGTCTCAGACCTGTCTTTCTGCCTGCCTGCCTGGCACTGGGAGTTTTTCTCCTTCGATGAGAATAGGAGAGCTCTTCTCCTCCATTTTTCAACCTTCCAACATCTCCAGCGTCTTCTCAGTGTCTTCTAAGGAGAACACCTCAGCACGCAGCCTGATGCCGTCACAGACCACATCCCTGTGAGCACAGAGAGCTCGTGGTTTGCACTGCTGAAATACTCAGAGCTCCACCTGGCCGTACCAACCCACTGTGTCCTGCTACCTGCAGCCCCTCTCCCTAGCACAGAGTGACAACCGCTCCATCACCGCCGGGTGACCGTGGGGGACGAGGTTTCTTTGGGTGAGCTCCAAAGCCCCATTGCACAGAGGAGAAACACTTCAGAAGAGGTTTAAAAAAACCAAGCTCAACTCTCTCAAGTTTCCCTTCCTTCAGCAGATCTTGGACTTGCCAATACTCTGCCAAGCAGAGGTGATCTGTTTGTCTTCTTCATGCTGACAATAAATCCAATCACACCTTGGACGGGTAAATAGAATCAATTGAGTCCCTGCAGCACCGTCCTCCCCTCGGCTCGGCGCCAGCCCCCCTCTCCCTCATCAGCCATGCTAACAGGGGAAACCGGGCGGATTTCACTCCCCGCATTTACCTGCTGATTGCAGAGCCATCTTTGTCATTAGGGGTAAATTAATCAAGAGAGGTGAATGTTTTCGACAAGCTGCACTGTTTACTTCAAAAAAGCAGAAACAAAATTAGCGCGATACAGGGAGAGCCGGGCACTTGCTGAGCAGAGCAAAGGAGCCCAATCTGTCGGAGAGCGAAATCACTGACTTGTTATTGCTGACTCCAAGCACAGCTTGGGGACAGGGATCCCTAAGCAGGCAGAGAGCTCCGTGGGGTGCCAGGGAAGGACTCCCTGCACTCCTTCCCCCTGGTCCCCGCTGCCAAAACCCCCTGCCCAGGAAAACCAGGGCTATCATGTACTACATGCACAAGGACCAGGGCAGCTTTGACACCCTGATGCTCACCTCTCTCCACTGACAGATGTCAGGCTGGGATGTTCCCAGTTCCTCTGCACACTTTAGTCACCCCTAGGAAGGGTCCTTCCCTCCAGTCCTAGCCACACCTTTTGGCCTGGCAAAAAGGCACAGAGACTTTTGCAGCCATCCATAACTCTCTCAGTGGGTCTGACCAGATGCAGCTGAACCATTGTCTAGTTAAGAGGAAAAGATCAACCCGGATTTAAGAGGCAGCAAGGCCTCCATAACTCTTCCTTGGAGCACAGCCTGGCTGAATTTATGCTCTGCAGCGTGGCAGCAGGAAACAGACGTAACGCCTGGTGATGGTGCTGCTCCTCCTGAGAGGGAGGCTCTCGCCCCAGCCCTTAACAGGAAAGTTTTGGGGCCACACCTGAACTTCGGGCAGGGTGTCCCAAGGTGTTGCACGTGGCTCCTGGTTCAGATCTGCAGGGCCCGTAGCAGGGAAGATATTTTTTTTTTCCCCCCTTTCTTCTTCTTTTTCTTTTTGTCTTTGAAATCTTGTCAGTATATCAACACACTTGATAAGGGCAGTGTTGTAGTTACACTTCTTTAATTAAGTGAATAATTAAAAAGAAGTTGATCATCAATTAGTTAATTAAATAATTAATCCATTTTACTTTCATACCCTTTTTTGTTAATCACTGTGGCTTCGGTAATGAGCCTCCTATGGGTTGCTAGGCAACCGCCTCCTCGTTTAAACAATCAGCAGCTGCCGCCCGCCCGCCCGTGTGAAGGGATGCGCGGGGCCGGGGCCGGGGCCGGGGCCTGGGCCTGGGCCTGGGGGCGCGGCCCTTTTGGGGCCGCAGGTTCGAGCCCCGCCTCTGTCGCGACCCCCCCTCCCCACTCCCGCCGCTGCCTCGGGAACCGGCGGGGAAATCAGGAATTCCCCCAAAAGCCGCTGGGAAACCAACGTCCCCGCGCTCTGCCGCGGCCCAGGCCGCGAGGATGGACGGAGACTGCTACCGGGTAGTAGGGAGGAAGGCAGGGATGTGGTGCCGCTCCTCCCGACGGGGACCGTGCTCAGCCCCGACGGGCGCCGGCAGCGCTGGCACGGCTTCCCTCGTCCGCACCCGGTGCCGTCCTGGAGGGCACAGCCACCCCTCGCCCCTCAGAGACTCCCCCGTGCCTCAGTTTCTCCGGGAGAGCGATGCCCCTACGGTCCTTTCACAGACGGTCCCTGCCCCGTGGCGGGCAACGGAGGGAGCCAGTGCTCCCCTGCCTCGGGCGGCAGCTCCCCTTCCCTCTGCTCTCCCTCCTTATTCTCCCGAGTTTTTTCTTTTATTTTTATTTTTTTCTCCTTTTTTTTTTTTCCTTTTTTTTTCCCCTCCCTCCTCTGTTGCCAATTGTTTCTCTGCCCCGGGGCCAACCTGTAAATGAGATGTTACATCTGCACCGAGCTAAGTAAACACTTTATAAATGAATAAATAAGTGAATAAATAACGAAATAGTAATATCTGAGCCGAGCGGAGCCAGGCGCGGCGGCTCGGCCGGGGGAAGCGGGGAGCTGGACCGGGGGGGGGTCCAGGCGAGACCCCCGGCACCCAGAGCTCCAAACCGCTGCCACGAGCCGCTTCCCAGGGGGGGATCCGAGCCGGCTTTCCCGGAGTGTCCCCCCCTGGCAGCGCAGTGCCAGCGTTCCGTCCTTCCCCGCGCCCCCACTCCGGATCTGCTCCGGGAGGGGCCGGGGCTCGGCAGCCCCTCCAGGGCTCCGGCCGCACCGCCCGGCCCGGGCTGACCCCCGCCCGCCCGGCCGGGCTGAACTTTGTAATTATAATGGATAACGAGAACAAAGGCAAGAAGCACTCATTGAGTAACTGATATCAATTATGGAAGCAGGCTTTTGAGCCTGGAATAAATGATAGGGGAATTGGCCTGAGAGGGAGTGGGAACAGACATGTTATTATTTACGCCAGATTAAGAAAAGTATCCAATTTGCTGGTCATCTCCTTCCGCTGGGAATCGGCATCAATTTTATTATTGTTCCTCAGATTTTAATATTCTCTAAATGAATTAAGATCGAGCTAGGTAGTTAGTCAATAGTTTAATGCAATTAATTAACTTCCCATCGCTTGGTTATCTCTGTTCGGGCCCCTTTTCTCTGGCCGGCCCCACTGCTGGGCAGCAGTTTGGGATAAAGAAGGATGAGGCTCGGCTCGGAGCCGGGCTCCGTGTGTCTGTGTGTGTGTGCCTGTGTGTGTTGACTCTTTGGTGTCTAGATTTTTTCCACTGTTCCGTGCATTGTACGACATAACTAGAACTGAAGCAGTACATTTCTTCAAACAATGCCTCCCCGATTCCATTTGTAATGGAATTGGAGGGAGAAAATGTAATTGTGTGTTAAACATGAGGCAGCCATACATGAAGATAAGCAGGGCTGAGTGACTGGATATGGAAATCCAGCGCGGGGACTAGATACTGGAGGTCTATTTTGGAGTTAAATGGCTCATAAAAATAGGAGGCTGGGGTTTATTTATTTATTTATTTGCCCGACTATCTACAGGGCTGCGCATGTGGAGCTGCGTTTTGAGGGGGGGAGAGAAACGCAGGGGGAAAAGAGCGGGAGGCTGATGAAGAAGGGGTGGTGGGGTGGCCGCTGCTTTGGGAGGGGGACAGGGAAAGGGAGAGCAGCCAGCCCGTGGGTCAGGGCTTCCTGCCCGGGGACCCCGCTCGGTCTCCCCGCTTCGGTAGGTGTCCCTTGGAGCCAACCCCTCTCGGAGCAACTTCTGCGGCCCGGGTCAGGACAAGTGAGATCGGGGTTTCCCTCACGGTTTGAGGGACCCCGCAGGAGCGGAGGGGCCGGGGGGCTGAGCCCCGGAGCGCCCCGGGGGTTCGCAGGGTGGGGGGCACACAGGAGCTCCGGGGGCACACAGGGGAGCCGGGGATGCGCACAGGGACAGGGAGCCTCCCCTCGTACGGGACAGCAGGCGGAGCCACCCCGAGGTCCCTCGGGACACCGAGCCCCGTCCCCCCAGGGCGCTCCGTCCTGTCCCGCCCTCGGCCAGGGCTGGCGGGGCCGTTCCGGGGGGGCCGCTGGCCGAGGCCGCCCCTTCCCCGCCGGACATCTGGGAACGTCGTTAGGGCCGCTCCGCTCAGGAAGTTTTTCACACTTCACGTCTCATTAACCGCAGGTCTCGGATTCCTTGGGAAAGGGGGACAGACGGGAGGGCGGCGGCGGCCGCCGGCCCGAGGAGGGGGGGACCCAACCGATGGGAGAAGCTCGGGGGGGGGGCCCGGAGAACCCCGCACCCCCCGGTGCCCCCCGAGGCCGAGCTCCATCGCGCAGAGCCCCTGGGTGGCCACCCTGCCCCGGCCGTCGGGGTGACCCCGGGAGGGATTTGGGGCGGGGAAGGAGCCAGACACGGCAGGGGGGGGACCCCTGGAGTAGCCGCGGGCACCCCCCCGCACCGCCCCGACAGGGCCCAGCCCCCAGTGCGAAAGGACCTGGGCTCCCCTTCCCTCCTCCGCACCCCGCAGGGCCGCCCCGAGGGGCCGCGGGGGCCGCAGCTGAAATCACAGTCCCTTCTCTTCCCGGGGGCTCGGCGGCCCAGCCTCTGTGGGATGCAGCCTTCTGGGGAGGGCGAGGACCTCCCCAGCATCTTAAATGTTTAAAAAGGGTTTGTTCTGTACTTACAGTGAGCGAAATTAAAAAGAAACAGTAAAATATTTGAAAATGAAGTGCATTATGTTTAATAAATATAAAATGAACAAAGGCTGCTATATTGCCAGCAATATCATTTCTAGCCCAGGGGCATTAATAAAGACTGAAAGGTTTGGAAAAAACAATATTTTCTATTAAAATTCTACGGTGCGTTTCAATATTAAAAGGATAGGTGATGAATTTTCAGTGTTACTCAGACGGGGTCAGCGACTAATTTCATTTCTTTCTGGTCAGCATTCTGTCGATAATTAATCAAAAGCAGAGTTTCTTAATGAAACACTTTTCATAAGGTGATAATTAGCAGGAAAGACGCGGAGTGCAGACAGTCACTGGTAGCTGTCTAATAACCAGAATGAAATCAGGGCTGGGTCCAGGGAGTTAAGCAAGAGCTCAAA
>VZTA01000038.1:430690-448868 GCA_013398855.1 Mohoua ochrocephala | reverse complement strand
GGATGGAGGGGACCTGCGGGGAAAGGGGGGGGACACGGCAGGACGGGGGGGAGTGGGGAGACCCGCAGGGATCGGGCCCCCCTCGCCCCCCGGTATCCACTGGCGCTCAGTGGTGGAGTCCCTTCCCTGCCGGTGTCCCCCCTGCTGTTTCCTCCCCTGTCCCCATCTGTCCCCCTCGGAGCTCGCGTGTTTTGGCCTTTGTGTCCCAGCCTTGATGCCGCCCCGCTCCCATCTCCTTCTGCCCCATTAACCCCCGGCACGAGTCCCGGCGACAAAAGGGCTGCAACCTGATCCGGGCTTGATTGAATCTCTATTGTTCTCCCGGCTAATTCCCGCTTGTCCTCCCTTCCCCGCCACGGGCAGGGGAGGCCCGGGTGGGTGTGTGGGGGTGGCTGTCCCTTAATTGCTTAAAAACGAACTGCCCCACCACCCGACCGCCGAGAAACCCGCAGCAGGTTGGGAAGGGGCTGCTGCTCCTTGGGAAATGAATTCATTTAATTCCAAGTTTGTCCCTGGGAAAATGCTGCCCACCCTCGTCCTAGGCATGTCAGGAGGAATAGCAGGGCTTTTAAAGAGGGGATTAAGGAAAGTGGTCACTTTTGACTCAGTAGGAAAAATCCCTCCGTGACGGTAATGAAAGCCTGGATGATATAAGTATCTTCTGGTTCACAATAGCAATTAATATGGTAATATTCTACTATTAAAGATGCTAACATTAAGATGGAACTTGTACGCGGTTAAAACATTTAATAGAGGGGAAAATGCATTCCTCGAGCATCAGGTAACAAAGTCAAATGGAAAAGGGGGGAAATGAAAGTATCTTAAAATAACAAAGGCCTCCATATAATTTGGAAAGGCTTTTAATACTCCCTTCCTCCTCAAGGAAAACTTGAGGTGCTTTGAGACGCAGGTATTAAGCGAGTGCAGGAGGAGGGAGTTTGTGCTGGCTGAGGAGAGCTGCACTGGTGGGAGCCCAGCCCTTTTTGGAGACCAAATGCAATGGGGGACATCTGCAGTGACCCACTGGAGTAGCCTGTGCTGGGACAAAGGCATCGGAGCATCACAATATTCCAGAAACGTGGGGGTTGGAAACTGTGTCTGGAGAGCTCTGGCCAAACCTCTGCTCCAGGCAAGGCCAAGTTCAGAGTGAATCCAGGCTGACCACGACCTTGTGATGCAGAGATGAGCTGCATTCCCCAAGGATGGAGGTCCCAGGACCTCTCTGAGCTCTGTCCTGGTGCTGCACCACGTTAATCCTGGTTTGTTTTCCCACTCAGGTCTACCTGTGCATCCCCTGGCTTGCCTTGGGGTGCCCAGTCCCATGCAAACACCCCAAATCACGATTGGATCACAGAGAACAGCAAAATCTTTGGTTTCTGCTGGAGAAGGAGGGATATTAAGACCTGCTCACCTCTGCCCTGTGAATCCACTTGGTTTGATCAATTTGCCAAGCAGAGGACAGACACAGTTATGCAAAAATACTCTCTTAGCAAGAGTTTTTAAAGTATCAGTCTATTGGGGAGAAAATTACAAAGCACTTATTTAAACTACAGTCCAGCCTTTGATTATTGTAAAAGCCTTTTCCTTTTTTTTCACCTTTGTTTTCAATTAAAAACAGTCAGGATTTAGGTTTTTGCTTTTCACTATAATAAAAGTAATTTGCAAAGATAATAGTATTGTGGGAATGAAGGAACCTTTCAGCTGATCACTAGAAGAAGCAAATATTTACCAGCTGGCTCTGATGATGAATTGGAGACTGATGTGGAGAGTATGATCTTCATCCTGGCTACAGCTTTGCTGACTTCATCAAATCTGACCATCTCGGGTTTACAGTTATTTTTTTCTCTAAAATGTAGTATTCCAGGGGAAAAAAAAGTCTTCTGAAGCTTGCACTATTGCATAATTTATTTAAAAGAAACACTGCCTGGCTGATGCCAAGGATTCATGTAGGTCATTTGAGCTCCAGCCTGCCCAGTTAGCTCAGGTTCCCTGCCCCAGGTTCCCTGCCCCAGGTCCCCTCCTTCTGTGTCTTTTCCTTCAGGAAAGTTGCACGTGCAAAGCCATTCCCAGGGTAAACCCTCTGCTGAGTTCACAGCTGCATCAAAGCCACACATCACAGGAAGACGAGAATTCCCGTTCACCAAAACTGGAGAAGATGGAGAGGAAAATGGATGGAGAACAGGTCACTGAGGGGTCAGTGCCCCGTGCTGTCCCACGTTGGAGGTTACACCCCTGTGTGTGCTGCTGAGGAGGCTCCCTGACCCACACTGAATGGATCAGGTCAGATTAGCAAAAGCTTTGTGCTCCACCTCAGCTCATCCTGATGGAGCTGAGTAGGGACCAACCACCCGATCCAACAGGCAGGGATCATGAGCAGCGAGGGTGAGTGTTGGCAAGCAACCTCTTCAGCTGGGAGATGGGTGTTGGTAGCAGCCCCTTGCCTTTCCCACAGCCTTGTCTCCCCAAAATCTCCCCACGATATGCTCAAAATTGGCTCTGTTGCAAATAACAACGCAGTGATGACATGACACAGAGCGGTGGATCAAAGTAGAAGAATAATAATGACCCAGAAAAGTTTGTCTGTTTAATTCTCCCTCTTCTCCTTCTCTCTTTTCCCTCACTCTCTGCTGTTATTGTGATATTAGCTAAAGTTGAAGACATCAAGGAAAATGAGGACCCTTCAAACAGCGGCTCAGCTGGAGCCAGCATAATGGGAGCTGAGAGCCAGCTTGCCCCTAGGACTGTTCCCAGCTCTGCTGCTGGAGGTTTCTGTGGGTAAAGGTGACCTTTGTGTCCTCTCTCACCCTTGTCACCTTGTCTAGTCTGTGTCCATCATCTCCTGGTGGAGACCATCTCACCACTCACAGAGGGGCTCAGCCCTGCAGGCAAAGGGGCTTTGTCGGTGCGGGGCCTCCATCAGCACGGGGGCTTCACCAGAGAGTGCCGTGGAATCAACTGTAATGCAGATAAAGACGTAGGAATAGGAAAAAAGAGCTGCTGAAATTGAGCAGTGGATGACACTGAGAGAGGAAGAAAAAGCCTCAAACTTTAAAGGCAGTATTAAAACAGGGCATGCAGAAAGTGAAGTCAATTAGCCAAAAGAATCGTTTGCTGACGGAGGTCGTTGGGCCGAATTCCTAAAAGGATTCACGAATCGACTAAAAATACCCTTGGGATAGCTTGAATACGGACTGAGTTACTGAAGGGCAAGGCCCCAGATGACCCAGGAGACCCTTTCCAATCCTACAATATAAACAATGACGCCATTAACATTTGTACTAAGTACCTGCTCGGGCTCCTCAAAGCGCTCCGGCTCCCATCCGGAGCAGGAGCGGAGGCCGCGAGATGCGCTCTGTTCCCTACCTTAGCCCAGAGGGCGTCCTTTAGGTACCACCCCGGCAGCCAGGGAATTATGGAAAACCCTCCTGACAACGGTAGGAGCAGGGAGAGGCCACAAAGATCAGTGGAAAAGCCTGATGGAAACTGCAGTGCTGAAAAGAACAATGGGGAGGCTGGAGAAAATCACTGGTGAGTGGACAGACCCAGGGCACGGGGACCTTAATGGCCAAGTAGTGCTGGGGAGCCACTTGCAAGGCACAGGGGGACAGGGACAGGCACATAACTGTGGAAACAAAGCTAACTACATACCCCAAAAACCAGAGGGAGTTTGGGCATGTTAGGAAATACAGCGGGACTGTGTGTCCCACCAAGATGTCCCACCAGGTGACCCTCGCCATTGGGATGTGCCATCCAGCTGTGGAGCAGTGCACAGACCCCACAACGACCAGGGATTGTGTGTTGTACTGACCATGGCAGGGGAAAAACCACTTTATCATTAACAGTTTCTCTTTCCCTGAACGTCCCTGATGATCAGACCTGACTGAAATGACACCCGTGGTGTCACCGCTGGACATTGTCCTGGGAGGTGGCAGACCACTGTCACACCCCACATAGGTGTACGGGCTCAATGAGAAGGCAAACCTGCAGCCCTAAATCTCTAACTTGTAATTCAAGTACTGAGGATAATAATGAAAACAAGGTTAGATAAAAACATTCACTATCAAAATTTAATTATGCATCCACAGGCTGAGGCTCATTATTCATCCTCCAACCTGGAAACAAATTAGTCTAATGAAGCCATGAGTTAAAATGGAGAAAGGATGTAAAGGCTGGAGAATATTTATGTCTGTGCTCGTGTGTCAAAAGCAGCACTGAACTCTGGGTGCTACATTTGTCACTGGAATCAGGTGCTTCCTAGGTGTGGTGGGGTATCCAGGACCTGGATTTTGCCATGAGCAGGAACAGTCACTCCTGAGTGGAAATCTGAAGCAATTAGAGACTGGTGAGATGTGGGGGCCCAGTACAGACATGGGGGCTCATCAAAACCAGATGTAATCAGAGCCCAGAGGTCTAAAGAAACCCAAATGCCAGTGTCAGCTGCCACCGAGTCAATCTGACCTGAGGGACACATTCTGTTCTGGCACAAGCTCCCTGGTGACAGCCAGAGTAGCCCCATGGAGAGTTTGGCTCCAGTGACCTCTAGTAAATGGGAAACCAAATCTCAGGGGCTGGGAAGAAAAGAAATTGGTAACTAAGTACAGTGGGATGGCAGCTCTCTGTGGGTTTATTGTGCAAGTGTTTAAGTAGACAAAGGCTATAATTAAACTGCCCAGGAATATATAATCACAGCGAGGAAGGTCTTTTGCTCCACTCCTTCCCTGCAGAATTTGGGGAGAAATGAAATTACATCACAGGAAAGGGAACTGATCCACACTTAACCCACACCCTCTGCCGCACCCCCCAGGCCTGGGCTGGTTGCTTTGGCCACCCATGAAAGTCACCCACGAACTGCAACTCCTGGCACAAGCAGGTTTGAGGATGGTTACAGGCTTTTCCACTGCACACCACGGCAAGCCTGCTGATATATAGCCCAGGTCTGAGCTCTGCAGCAGAGTGCAAAAGGTTCAAGCGACCTAGTAAAGACCGTGCCAGTACCAGAGAACAAGTCCCTGTAGGCCTCCGGCTGAGCCATTCTCACCGCTTTATTCTCTCGCTCCCATCCTAATGTGCTTAACTATAAATGACCCCTTTATTTTTTATATCTCCATTTCATTTTTCCCCTTCTTCCAGGAAAGCAGTAAAAGCAGGGAAGCCGAGGAGCAGAGCTCTTATTGTAAAGTGAGTGCTGACACAGAGCAATTCTGGGCACCTCGCAGCTCACGTCGAACATTTGTAACATCACGAGGAGCCCCTGGGCTTCTCCTCTGAGAGCCAAGCCCTGATCCTGCTCCCAGGCGCCCAGAAGAAGCCTATTAGGATCACACAGGCAGAGGTGAGCTGCTTCTGGTCTGGAGGCCCTGACATTCACTGGCTGAGCTTGGCACTATTTTATTTCCAGCTCTGCTGGGCGTTTTATTCCCTGCTGTCCCAGGGTTCTACACAGGGATGGCAGATTGGGGGGTGAAGACAACCCAGCTGAGCAGGCCCCCCCTAAACACAGCCCCCTCTTTTGTGCTCTTTGTCTCCGATACGCTGAAGATGCTCAGCCACCCTGGGCAGAAGGACAACATCTTGCTGTTTATTAGTATAATTTTTAAAGGTGCCTCATTGTATTTATTTGCTGTGTGGTTAAACATTTATTATTTATATTTAATTTTCCCAGATTCAAAGGGGCATCACTAGTGGCTGAGTGTCTGCAGATTCAGTGCAGCTCCTTCACACACTTATTTATGTAACCTTGGCCTCCCCCGAGGGGCTCCCGTTTCACTGTGTGCCATCGGCCTCTTAATTGGCCTCACAGATCACGCCTTCTCCTTCGGCTCACCCAGGTCCCTGTGACTCGTAATTTCTAAGATATTAAATGTGGTTGAAACAAAAGAGTTCAGTGAATTAAAGCCAGGAAGTTTCCTATCCCTCCTAAAACCTCTGCTGCCAATTCCCTCTCCAGGGTGATGGCCAGACTGGGGTCATCACCATCGGTCTGGACGGCTCAGGGAAGGACCAGGCTGTGTCCTGGGCAAGGGGTGGACATCCCAGCCACTGCAGTGCCTGGCTTTGCACCCAGCTGTGTCTTCTTGATAAGAGCATTTGGCACTAATTAGTCTCCAAGCAGCTGATTAACCCGTGGGGATGTATGGAAGCTGTTTTTGCTATAAGATGCTACAAGAGAGGCAGGACTCTCCTTGGGACTGCTTTGCACAGCCAGTCCAGCCCCCTTGGATGGACAGTGGGTGGTGGGATGGGGGAGGCCCATCCTCTGCCTCTGAGCCAGCCCACTCTCCCCACTCCCCAACTCTCACCCAGCTAAAGGTCTGGGTACCAAACTTGTAGGGGCACCCAGGCTGGGCCCCTTACGAAGACACAGACTCTGGGTTCTAAAAAGGCAATTTCCAGAGCCATGGAGACCAGGAACTCTCATTGGCACTTCCTGAGAAGTAAAACCACATTGAGGTGACGGCTTTGGATATTCCTTTTGTGACACACCTTCTTGCCAAGGCACCCCAAGCATCTTAGGGACACATCTGACCCAAAGATGCTGCATTTCACTTCCAGCCGCCAGCTCTGGTTCTTCATGAATAAGTGAAAAATGCACTTAAAGCTATCAAACTTTATTTTAGACAATACAGATCCTCTAGCAAGGAGTTCCACGTGTCAGCAAGAAGGCAAAGACATCTGGACAACTCAATCACGTGAGGTTTTCAGCAGGGTAACTAAACATCTGGGTGAAGGGGGCTGATAACCCCAGCACATTTCTACCCAGTTGCCAGCTGCTAGAGAAACTTCACTGCCATAGGTAAAGCTATTTCAACATTAATGGTTTTATACCTTCTCCTTAAATATATCACGGGCTATACTTGGAGATGGAGTTTGAGAGTAAACATTGTTATGCTGGAGCTGTCATCTGTGAGTAATCACAGACCTAATTGAAGCTGGCCAGCCTATTAAATAAACATTCTGCATAAATGAGGGAGCAAAGAAATACCCTTTAGTTTGGTAATAGTTGAAATGATGGAAACCAGTACCTGAGTCAGGGACCAGGGAGATGGGGTTGGAGTAGCAGGAGAGCCAGGGAGGGAGGTTTTCCCCCAGCAGCTCACAGCAGTGTGCTGCAAAGCAGCAAGGACCAGAAAGCACCAGCAACCAGCTTTGGAAGGGAGAGCAAGGAGACTCCTTCCCTGGAGCAGGGTGCTGCCCATGGCAGGCCTGGATTTTGGGCACTGTAGTCTGGAGGAGTTTGGTTTTGTTGCATCCAGGCAAACGTGACTTCCCACCACCTACTGTTAACAGCCGGGCTAAGGCTCGCAAAACTGCCTAATAGAAATCATCCTGCCAGCATCAAATACTGCCTAATCGCCCCACTGAAACGGGCAACAACACAATCTTACAGCGTTTCTTGTGTTCCTCGGGGAACCACCTAATCCTCCCTGTTGTCTGCCAGTTTTTCCTCGTCCTTGAGAATTCCACGTCTAGAAAAGGCTACAGCTTTCGAGAGCTTTCAGCACTCGCTGCTGGGGGCTCTCCCCTTGCTGCAGTGCCGGGGGTGGCACAGGGGCATCATCCCAGGCTGTGCTCTGGGGCTCGTGCTGCAGAGCAGGCAAATCTTCACCCCGGTGAATCTCGCAGCGTCCCGCCCCTCCTGGCCCTCTCGCCAGATGTTGCGTGGCCGTGAGCAAGCGGCGCTGCCTCTTTGGGAGGTGATGAGAAGAGGGTGATGCACCGAAGTGACATGCTCAATTTCCCTCCAAGATGGTGCAGCCACGATAACATTTCTCCTGCTGATGGCGTCCATGTGTCTCTCCCTTTTCACTGGAGCTCTGTTGCACACCGGGACGTGGTGGGAGCGTGTGTGCACCTTCTGTTCCCCGAGCCACCCCTGCCTTTCTGGGGAGGACGAGGTGCCTGGCCTTCCGTGGTTAGTTTAAGAAAAACACTCTCCCAGTGATCAGTGCCTGTATGAAGTAGATGTATGGTTTCAATTCTGTCCTTGAGCCATGGATCATTTAATGTTGTCAACACATATACATCCTTCTCAAACATCCCACTGAGAATTTCTAGGGACTGTAGACAGCTTAAAGCTAGCGTTACAGCAGCAGCAGCTTCGTATTTGCTTTCAGATCCACGTGCATTTTTTAATACTAAAGCTTGCATAATTGCTGCTGAATTTCTAAGCAACTTCTTCAAAGGGGCAGAGGCACATTAGCAGTAGAGGACTGGTGGTGGAGCAGAAACAAGGCCTGTTGTTGGCTTATGGCTTCCCGGCAGCTGCTCAGAGATGGTGTTTGAGGAGCCCTGAAGAAGGGCTGGGTTGGGACCTCCCAGCTCGGCGTGTGCTTGAGCACGTTTTCCTCCTGACCATCGGGGCCCTTGGCCAAGCAGCCACTGATGCTGCCTGCATTAGAAGCATTTTAGTAATGCACTTATTTTGCCAGGGAAGCTTGCACTGACACCCTGCTTTGAAAAAAAAAAGTAGGATATGGCTCTGCCACCTTTTTCTTTTTTTTTTTTCCTCGTGCGTGAGGTCTGGATGTGCCTTGAAGGACAGTGAGGTGCCACATGCAATGAACATACCCTGCCAGGCGAAGGGTCCATCACGGGGCTGATTGAGGCAGGGCTATAACAGGGGAGATAAGGTGGTTCCTCACTGTAAGAGAAGGATCTCCTGGTCTTTCCCAGCTGGTGGAAATGGAGTTGTAGCTGGGTGAGGGCCAGTATCTTCTGGTTTTGGGTGTTGCAGTCTCTCTGTGATGTCCCTTTTTCTTGTGCTGCCATTGCATGGGAAGGACATCGAGCTCTGGCTCGGACGTCCATCACCCCAGGGCTCAGTTTCCCCTGGGTAAAGGGCAGTGACCACCTCAGGGAGAGGGTCACCCTCCTCTGTTTTAGCTGCCAGCTGCTCTGTCGGGTGCTGGGGGAAGAGACCAATGTCTGCTGGCTGGAGAGGGAGAACAGGAGGCTGTGGGTTTGCTGGAGAACCTGCACCAGGCTTCTCCTCAGAGCTATGGATGGGTACCCAAAGGCTCCTTTGCCTCTGGAAATGCAGAAGGGCTGTGGGTGATGATGGCTCCCTGCACACCCAGCATCTGGGTTTGGGGCTGCAGGGCTCTGCTGCAGGCACAGGAGGCAGCTCCTTCCTTCCTCCCCTGAGAAGGGGCATTTCTGGGGGTGACACCAACCCGAGGCACTCCCCTGCACTGAGGGAGCTGCCACCTCTCCATCCCACCGGCTGCTGCAGGGCCTTGCACAGTGCTACCTCCAAGGCACCTGGTCAGCCAAACTCCATTTACCATGTCTTTATTTATTATATTGGAGCCCAGGGTAATTACTTTACAACTCTGAACATTAAATATCATTTGTCTTGTTCCAGTAGGTCCAAATCTTTATGAATTTTATCTGACGCTTGCTCCCTTCAATTATCTGTCATCAGAAAAAGTTTACTGCTGCTGCAAAAATATCAATTTGCCAGAGGTTGCAATACATTTACTCTCCACCTCTGTAATTTACAAACTTACATTCTATGATTAGAAAGAAAAATGGCTAATAGGAGAAATATTCATGCAAAATCGATACTGAATAAGATGCTGCCACCTTTTGGCTTAACCTAATTTTACATCTGGGGCCAAATTCATCCCTGGTGTAACTGCTTTCCTGGGAGAGCGGCTACAGCTGCCCTGGAGCTGGCTGTGAGGGATGGAGTGGGATAGGGAGACAAAGCATGAGCCGGTGGGCTCAGCCCCTGACTGTGATGGGGTACGGGAAGCTGAGGTTGTGGGGTTTGTGGGGTTTGCAGGGTTTGGTGAGAGGAAATTTTCCATAGCTGCGCGTCTGCAACAGAAGTTTCCTTCTCGCACACCCAGAGCCAAAGTGGAGGCTCCTGGCAGGTTTTTGTCTCCCTCCAGCCACGCAGGAGGCTGTTCTTGCAGCTGCGTCCTGGACACAGGGACCAGCCTTGGGCTCTGGGCTTGTGTCCGTGCTGATACATTGGGAAAGGGGGACTGGGATGTGATGAGGCTCAGCACACGACTGAAGTTGTTTAACCAAGCCCTGAACTGGTTTGATAGCTCATCTCAGCTTGCGGGCAGCCTCCACCCTGCCTGACAGTGTGGAACACAGCAGGACTGGCAGCACTGTCAGTCTTGGGAGCTCCTGAATGCACTAATTCTTCAATTCCGTGTCACTGCGACGGGCCGTGGAGCCCAAGTACTGCTGTGCTTTCAAAAGACAACAAACCAGCGTTTAATTTTCATAGCAGAGATATTCCAAAGTGCCAAGTGCTACAGCAGAGCAATTGCAACGCTGCTCTGTCTCCTTGCCCAATGACACAGGGGTTTTTCAGCTGAATACCAGCAAGCACGTGATTAAAAGCTCTTAGGATTCTGCCGTTGTGGGATTTCCAGCAGAACTTGCCATTTCCCTCATATCTTGCCCCTTTGTTTCCCCGAGTTCAGGGCAGAGTCTGAATTCGGTAATTGCCACCTGGATTTGCTTTGCTGTCTTCCCAAGGAACTTGTTTGAATAAATTGAATTGGCAAATGTATTGTTCAGCCACGAAGCATTGTGTCAGGAATAATGCAGGTATTTCCAGGCGCTCTGTTACTGCTCTGAGCACACTGCCAGGGACAGCGAACCCAGGCAGGAGAGCTCCCTTTGAGCCGCTCCCTCTGCTTCCTCTTCAGAAAGAAGCACAGGGTTTTTTGGCTGGTTGCTCCATCCTCTAAAGCAAGAGCAGAAGGAGCTGTTGGAGCTTCCTCGGCACGGGCAAAACCCCTCATCCATTGGGGAATTTTCATTCAATGGGTCCCTATGGCTTGCACTCGTGTTCCCTTCACTTAAAGCAGACTTGGGTGCAGCAGTCACCTTGTTCTCCACGGAGCACCTGAGCAGTCAGTCCCACAGAGGCCAGCATTAGGTGTGTGTCAGCAGAGCTCAGGGCAGTGTGGTGGGGACAGACGGGTCCTGGGGTGAACCCCCCTGAGAAGAACAGGGCATGAAGCTGCAGGGCTTTGCTAAAGGACCTCACAGACTGGGTTAGGCTGTAGAAACCCACCACTCAGGATCTCAGGAGCCTAATCAAGGCACTAACCAGGGGCTGGGCAAGTTCTTTGTGTTTGGGGCTGTCACCTACTGCATCTCTTTTCTGCACTGGTGCTTCTAAGATGGAGATGATCTGAACGTGCCAAAGCATGACATTTAAAGTTCCTCAGGGATATAGGCTCACCTGAATCTCTCCTAGCATGTCATAATCATACTAAATGTTTGATATTTCAAGGTAAAGATACTGGCTTTCCCTTTTTCACTGGCTTACGGGCATGGCTCAGTGCTGGGTTTATGGCTGGACCTGATGAGCTTAAAGGTCTTTGCCAACCTAATGAATTCCATGATCTGATGACCAAACTCTTTGTGAGAAATGAGCTCTCCTGCCTGCAGGCCCCTGGCGGGTGGGGGCACAGCCAGTGCACACCGCCAGGTCAGACACACCAGCCAGGCACAGCCATCCTTGTGACACTGACATCTCTCCCAGTGCCAACAAACGACTGTGCCAGCAGGGACAGGAGCCCAGGGCCCCCCTGAGGAGAGCTGTAACCAGTGGGAGACGGCCACCGCTCTGCAAACCTTGTGCCTGCGCTGTCAGGTGACCAGATGTCCTCGGGAGATGCAGGGGGCTCTCACAGGTGAGTGGTCTCGCTGCGAGGATGTTCCATGGGACAGGGCACCACCTCCTTCCTCAGCCGGGTCTTACAGAAGGGAGGGCTGCCCAGTTATTTAAAAGCCCCCAAAAGCTCAGCGGGAGGATTTCGGCGCCCTGCCAGGTGAGCAGGGTCCTGCAGCAGCTGCGTGGCCGCAGAGGTGACCCCGCCATGCGGGTTAGCAGGGACATGGTGCCACCTCGTGGCACGCGGCTCCGAGTGTCGCGCATCCCTGTCCTTGTGGGATGGACATCCTTCCAATGGGAGCATCGCCTTGAGGGTGCTCCACCACCTCCCAGGGCTGCTGGTGCCTCCGAGGTGATGGTGGGCTGGCAAAGGCCAGCAGTAAATGGGTGGTTGGGACTGATGGGTGGGGGAAAACAAGCAGAACAGCCAAAAATCTTCTCCTATCCCCCAGTCCCAGCATCGTCTGCAGAGCCATCAGCCATGATTTGGGTCATCGTCTGTATGATCCAAATCAGAGCCATCACTTTTGGAGATGACTTCTTTAGAGCTGTCTGCCCACTATGGGATTCATGACCTAAAGGGTTCTTCTCCCCTGTCCAGCTATTCCCCCCTGGATCTGCCCTTTTCCTTCTGGCTCTCAAGCTCTGCCAGGACCCCCCTGCCCATCCTCCCCTGCTGACCTGCAGAAGACCTACTCATCTGTACCAAAAGTGGGTTTGGTCCCCTCATGTGCTGACAGCATAAACCAAACCCCACTTATGAGGGTTCAGGTCTGGTTCTTAGTGCTACAAAACAGGAAGCAAGATGGCTCCATTTATCTACATAAAAATAGGAATATCAAAGACAATGCTGAGGTCTGGCACTGTTACTAAATCACCACTGGCTGAAATACTTAAGGAATCGAGTCTTGCTTTTCAGTGAAAGGCTGTAATTCAGAACCAGCAATGCAACGAATAAGAAGTATTGGGGGTCTAACTTCCCTTGCTAATTGATGCCACCACGGTAGTGCCTAGGCAATCAGGGGCTCAGTAGTGCCGGACCGGGTCCTGCCATGCTGTTTGCAGTACGGACTCAACAAAAAGACAATTGTTATCTCAGGAAATCTGCCATGGAGACCCCGAATCTGTTTTCTGCTAGGGAAGACATTAGTGTTTGATCAGTGACCAGAAATCACCTGATAAGGGATTTATTTTTCCACCACTATTAGAAAGGCTGTTGCACTGATTCCCACCCTTTGAGACAGCATTTTCAGAGGTGCCCTCTGTACCCATCCCACTGCCAGCTTGACTGCTCTCTGTGCTCTTTCCTTTTGGGTTGGGGCATTCCCAAAGAGCAAAGCAAACGGATTAATCCTGCTGATTTTTTGTTCCTCCTGTACAGATCCTTCCTGGGTGCTCCAAAAGGGGGTTGGAGACATAGTGGGTATCAGAGTCAGTGGGAGATATGGTGGGGTTTGCCTCTAAAACACCAAATAGGAGATTTTCCCCAGAGGGCCAAGAGCTGGAATCGGGAGCATTTTGTCTCTGAAGTTCAGCTGACAAAGCCAAGGGGTTTTTTCGTATAACCCAAGGAGATGATATAACATTCTTTACAGGTACATATCACCAAAAATTAGCCATCAGAGGCGGTCCTTTCCAGTTTATTTCATAATTTAGGAAGAGGTTTTTAAAGAAGAGGCCGTTCTACTGAAGAAGTGAGCTCCTGCTGGTACAATGGTATCTGTGTAAATCCGGCAGCAGAACAGGGGCTGCCGATGAGCCCTTAGGCACTTAGCAAGGATTTGCCAAGGAGCCTAAGGGCTGAAACACACTTGAAACTCAATGGGATTTAGGTGCCTAAATGCAGTAGGCTGCTTGGAAAATCCCAGCCTTTGAAGTTAAAGAAGGCACTGACAAAAAAAATGGCTAAAACCCCTTAAAATAAGAAACCTCAGACTAATGCCACCGTGAAGGCAGTGGGTGCTTGGAGCTGTGCACCCGAAACAAGGCAGTGGGAGGTGGCCACTGAAGGCAACCAAGAGGCTCCACCAGCATGAGAAGCTCCACCAGCATGAGAAGCTCCATCCCTGGTGTCGCCTGCTCCGTCAGGAATTGCAGTAGGGTTTCTCCGAATCATTTCCCTTTCTGACGGATGTCTCCTTGTGCGGGAATGATCCAGGACATTTGGCTGGGGACATCCAATGTATGAGGAAAACATTAAAAATGCTTTTAAATTTTTTCTGTAGAGAAGAATCTTAGGGCATTAAAAGTTGGAGAACTCATCTTCATTATTTCTCTTTAAAGTTAGTTATGAATTGAGAATGGCTCTGCTCATATTTCTCTTTTATTTGCTATCTCCCCAGGCTAAAGTGTTGTCTATTTATCTTACAGATTAGGTTACTTTTTATGGGGTTCCTGCTATTATATTTCACCTCTAACTTTGTTAGTTTGTGTTTGCTATTAAATTATGTTGAATAAAATGGGCGGCTGAAGGACATTTTTCAGCTCCATCCTGAAATGAGGTTCTTAATCCTGTTTCTGGGCCTGCCCCTCTAGCCCAGCCCACGGGGACAGAATCGGGTGTACGTCAGAAGGGCAGCAGAGGAGTGTTTGTATCAGGGTGAAGCTGCGGGAGAATCGTGCCTGCAACGCCAGTCGGTTCATGTACAGTGATTTTGGAGGCATCTCTTTAGGAGCGGGTTCTAATAATATTGACATCATCACGAGATAAGATCCAGGACTAGTTAAATCACAGCCTCGCAACTCAGTGCTCCTTTGAGGATTAGAAGAAGTCGCTGAGCTGTCACTCTAAAGCTGATCATGGACTCGTTTAACTATGTCATCCCATAAGACAGCCCTTTCAATTATGTCAACCTGTCTGCTCTCCCTAGACTCTAATTTTAGAGCAGCAGTAGCTAATATTCTTGGAAAACTGATCCGCCTCCACAGATCTCTCCTCTCTGTCTGCCGCTGTTAACGGAGTATCCTGTGGGGAGATCGGACTGCTTTCCTTCCCCTCCTGTAATAAACCTAATAAAAATAGGTACCATTAGGTTCCTTTGTGTGTGGTCTCTTTAAGACACTTATCTGAGCTATGTAATGGAGATGTCATGTCTCCTCCACAGAGGGATCTGGCAGCACCACAGGGTCATTGCAATAAAAATAAAATTCAGTTTTAAGAGCCTGGTACGAAATTATGAGCTGAGAAGCAGGACATTGGGATTGGCGTTCAGAAGACCTGGAAAAGGCAAATGAGAGCCGGAGTCACACGAACGTTAATGCCACAGCAGTGGCTCTGCAGCCGGAGCAGCAAGCAGGATGCTGGCGCAGAAGGACTGCAGGCAACGAGGTGGCCTTGGGGACAGCAGGGACAGGGGACTCAGCTGTGTCTTCTGGATGCTGTTGGGAGGAGATTGGGGCGCACAAGGCAGAGAGCAGGTGGATGACCCTGGTTGTCTTGGCCGTGGGCGTCTCTGCTGTGCTGTCATAAGCCAGGGTGGTGGAAAGGGGGCAGCCCCTGCCCTGAGAGATAGGATGGAACCACATCCATGGCTCCTCATCTGTGTCGTGGCTGTATCTGGCAGTGATGGTGGACAGCTGTTCCCCTGCTGCCCCATGAATGTCCTCTTCCGAAGTGTTTTATCCCTCCTTTAGGATGCAATGTGGGTCCTAAGGCAGACTGTGCTGGTGTGCTGGGGTGGACAGTGATGTTTAACACCCCAACAAGAGGCAATCCCATAGACTGGAGGGAGAGGAAAGGAAGGACAAAGAGAAGAGTATGGGACATGGGGAAAAGCGAAAGGCCTCCTCCCATAAAAACTAGAGAGGAAGAAAAGCGATGGAGGGGAAAGAGGAGGCAGAGAGTGTGCAGACACAAGGGAGGGAGGTGATCCCCCATCCATCCCACCCAGTGTCACCATTCCGGTGGCAAAGGGGCCTTCCCTTTGCAGAACAGGTTCTATAAAAGTAACACTCCGCAGGCTGCCGGGGAACGGTGCCTCCCCCAGGCTCCAGCAAGTTAGTTACACATAGCTTTCCTTTCACAAATCCATGTTGGCTGCCCCTAATCAAATTCTGCTTCCCAAGCAATTTCCCTTGCTAATTCCTCCCGAATCAGCCCTAACCCACCTATCCCCCTTGTCGCTAAGCTAGCCAGCCTCTAATCACACACTGCACTGTGTGATCCTTTCCCAAGTAATACAGGGTTCGGCACCTTCCTCTGGCTCTCAGCAGCCTAACCTGTCAGGAGCAACCTTCTAAAAATATCACTAAAGACCTCAGCTAATTTCTAATCCTCGTTTCTATTAAGACGGCTGCCTGTACTATGTGGGTTTCCAGACTTGGGATTTACAGTCTTCCTTAAGAGCATCTAATCTGCGCAGAGCCATTCCTGTTGTTATCCATAAGCAAACTCCTCCCTTCTCCACCATAAAACATGATCCCTTTGGCGGCGGCTCTCCAGTCTGCAGGGCACTCTCAGCCAGCCAGGGAAGACACCAGCCTCTTCCTCTCTGCTTAGCTCACCCCATTACTTTTGGGCAAGCCTTCTCAGGGAGATCACGTGGGTCCCACTCCTCTCGGGCACTGGGTAGGTGTTTTGCATGAAACAAATCAGCCTGGGAGCTCAGCAGGACTTGTTGGGTTTTTTTGCACCTCGTAAGTTTTTGAGTTGTGTAAATTGTATAAGGAAGCTGATGCATAACAGAGCCAAGCTCCTGAAGTACCTTGGAGAACTGGACTTTCTCTTACTATCTGTATTTGGATATTTTTTGCTGTTTCCTCTTCCCTTTTAAAACTCACCCGTCCCAAACTGCCAGAACCAACCAAGTCAGAAGAACAAAAGAAATGGGGGAGAGTGTCATACCCTGGCTGTCCCCTGGCACCCTGGCACACACCAGGGATCTGGCTCAGCTCAGGCAAAGGAGGTCTTTTTAATCACAGGCCACTGGCCAAAGATGCTTCCTGGTGGAAGATGCTGCAGGATTGTATCGTCAAGTGCCAGGCATGTCTGTGTGCAAAAGGAGCACTAAGAACACCCAGAGCTCTCCCTGGGCTCGAGAGCACCAGGGTTTGCATCAAACGCCACAGCGGAGCAGGTGAAATCAGAGCTTGCCCTTCACAAACCCAAGACGTGTGGTAGAATGCAATGCTCTGTTAGCACAGCTGTTCTGTGGAGTAAGGGTTTACATGAGGAGATTTGGTAATTTTATGGGTTTGGGAGAGAGAATTAATTGAAGAGTGGGAAGGGTGTCCAGCTGATGACATGGTATCATTTAATCCGGCAGGACTGTGCTGTTGGGAAGTGCTCCAAGCGGGCTGGTTGTAAGCTGGCACCCACAGCAGGAGTCACAGGAGTGCCACGTTGGAGGGTGACGCGGAAGGCGGAGGAGTGGCACATGCCGTTCCCAGAGGTCAGCAGCACAAAGCTGCCTGTGCAGGCAGTCAGCACACGCAATCCTAAAGCTCCCCTTCGACCTCATGTCTCCAGTCTGCATCTGAGTCATGCACCACAGCAGTCAGGTGTTTTCCGGGGAGAGCAGGGCCTTAACAACACTTTGTCATTTCTCAATCCTGTAGCAAATGTCATGAAATCAATAGTCCCCCTCTGCTCCGTGTGAAGCCAGTATTGTCACACGCCTCCAAAGATCCACATTTCTAAAATACACCTTTGATCTCAAGGTGCCTTGTCAAAGTGAGACAAGCATTTAAAACCAGAGACCAGCTGGGAAGGTTTCTGGTGGACTTGTGCAAACCCACGGCTGCAGCTGAGGCTGCTCTACCCAAACCAGTTAGCGCGGTCCACTCAAACCAGTTGCAGCCCACTGCAGCTTGCCCACCCTGTCCAGTTTAGCCCACGCTGGTTCTGCAGCCGGGCCCTGAGCATCAGCCTGCTGTGACGAGAACACCCCACACCCTCTCTCCTCAAGCCCTCTGGGTTTATTTCGAAGTTTGGAAGTACCATAATTTAAGCATCGCGATGCAGAGGGGTGGCGCAGCAGCCGAAGCCACGATGAAAACCCGAAATAAGAATGGCGGTGGCAAAGGGCTCAGGCACTCCGGTGACCTCAGGCTGACAGGGGCTTTGCTGTGTCATTCTCCCACACGTGTCCCATGGCCATGACAGCCCTGCTCAACAGGGAATTCAGGGCGGCGGGAATGCTCGTGTGGTGTGGGTGCGATTCCCTGGGGAAGGCGGAGAGCCCTCGTCTTCATCACCAACCCCTCACCTCCACCCTGAGCTCATCTCCATGCCCTTGCCCTGTTGCCCCAAGTCCTTTCTCGCCCCGATGCCTATCCTTATCTTTATCTTTATTTTATCTTTAATCTTTATCTTATCTTTAATCTTTATCTTTAATCTTTAATATTTATCTTTATCTTTCTTTATCATCTTCTTTATCACCTTTATCTTTCTTCACCCTCATCCCCATTCCCGCCTTCACCCCCACCCTCATTCCCCTTCCCACAGCCAGGCCCCGCCCCCGGCCGTGACTCAGCCACCCCCCCGGCCTCCCATTGGCCACTCGCCGCGCGCGCGCAGCAGGCGGCGAT